>JAQGBJ010000681.1:0-34599 GCA_034698345.1 Sphaeridia pumilis | reverse complement strand
CCCCGGACTTGAATTTTGCCAGGGTGGTAGTCCTCAACGAGCCCTTCAAAACGAGTTATAGCTTGCGATTTTGTGCACCCTGCGTAGCTCAGAGACGCACTTGAAGTGTCGTTTCCCAGGGAAACGCCGGTCTGAGATATCTGGAAAAGGACTGTTGAAGTGGAAATGCCGCTCATGAACGCCTGGCCCAATGCTGAAGGATAGGGATGTGAAAAAGTCAGAAAAACAGGAGCCGTCTGTTTCTGAAGACGGTTGTCAAAACCGAGAGAGATGCCTCCTGAGGCTTGCTGATTTTGAAAGCGTCGAAGGAAATCAGCAAGGCTAGTACGGCTAAACGAGGGACTGTCCGAAAAAGAGACGGTTATGTCCTATTGAATAAAATGGCGGGTCCACCTGAAAGCCGCCTGCATGCGTCTGTTCTATTGGAACCATATGATTTACTATACAAATAAGCCGGATGAAAGTAAACAGATGCATCTATCAATTATATTGCAAGTTTTTGCCTTAACAAGGTTATTAAAGGATGATTAGCGACACGAACAGCTGTTTAGTGATATTTTCAAATCATATGTATTCTTTCAGCATATACTGTTACAGAGGAATTGTTACGGAACGTTAATGGAAAAGACGAGCCCAATTAAATAGAAAACTGATACAAAATGGAGAATTATCCCTGAAACACTTGATGGAACCATAGAGATTGCAATATTACATATAAAAGAGATTGCTCACCACTAACACAGAAACTTTCACTGAAGTCGTCCTTGACCGAGCGAAGCCAGGGCTTCTTTCAGGATTCTCACGTTTTCTTCTTTTATTTCCTTAAGTTCTGCCATAATCGTGATCACCCCATTTGCAATAACAGCTTGGTAGTCTCCAGTTGGAACTGCATGGATTTCGCTAAACAGCTTGGCGAGCTTCTTATTGACCAACCCTTGGTCTTGGTCAATGGAGTGCTCCCAGAAATCAGCATGCTTTTCTTCTTCTTTAATGTCACGGGGTGGCCAGATCAACAGCACTCCTCTTGGAACGAAATTTGGCTGAAAACCAAGTAATACAAGCTTATTAAATATTTTGGAACCACCGTTGTATACCTGAACGGTTTGACCGAATAAAAAAGTCTTATACCTGTTCATGTTCGCTTCTCAGGTGGATCTCTTTTCTTTCTTTGACCTCATCAGGTTGGATCCACTCGATAGCATCGTGATCTGACAGTTTGTCAACTTGTTTCTTGATAGCAGTAGACTTCACATCTTTACACAAACAAAAGATTGATTTAGCAAAATAGGACGTTCAATTGGAAACGATATTCAAGTAGAAACTTATTGAAACTTACAGAAAGGCGTTCCGCAGTAGATGATGCCCGATGTGGGATCGGCGCCGACAAACCATCGATTCAAGAATCTCAGATCTCTAGCAAACTCCATGAATTTCTCTCCCAATTGGAAAAGCGGGTACTTTTCCGAGTGCTCCTCCAGATGACGAATGACTTTAGGTAGCTCAATCAAGACGAATGGTGTTAGACGCTTTACCGCTTGAGTCCAGTCCACCCGAAGAATAGAGTTTTCACGAACAAAGTCCGGCACGGATACCTGAAAGTAGCAAACAAATCCAAAACTTCATTGATATTCTGAAGGGATCATCAGCTTGGCTAAATACACATTAAGTCTTTTTAATTGAAATAGATATTGGCTTACCGGGTGGCATTTCTCCCTGTCTTTCTTCACCTTCATTTCTCTATACATGGTGGCGACGTAATCCTCGTGAAGCCTTTTTGCTCTCTTTGGTACTGCTAACATGGTTCCACACAAGCAATAGTTTGGAAAAACTAATGAGCTTTAAAATAGCGCGAAGAGATGTAGTTAAACTTATGAAAAGCAATCACGAACTCTAAAATAAGGACTTATCAGCAGCACAACCAGGGAATAACTGCAAGAAATCATAGCTCTGAACAGGAACTTGAAGCCAATATCGATAACGGTCGACATTAATGAATGAGACCAAATACACCGAAATTTAACGGTCAATTGCTTCAAAGACGTGTGTGTTCCTAAAGCTATGACGTTGAATGAAAGCGATGTTCAAGCTCGTAAGATATCTAACGTTAAAAATGTCGAATAGCTTCAAGTGTTCGATGTAGCTCAAGGTTAGTAAAAAATTTAAATGCTGTATTACGTGTTCAAATGAGTACATCATGCTCATACATCTCATTAGAGTAAATGTCAACTAAATTGGAGTTTGTATACATACTTATAATAAGATCCACAAATCTAACCTGACCAAAAACACGCGTGGAACCAACGTTCAATTCCAAAGCTGTGCGTAGATTCAAATACTTAGCTTGAAGAGCAATCATGCATATTTCTCTAGAGGCTACGAATTGGATAGTTACATAGAGACTCAATCCCAGTTAAAAAAGCTTTCCTAAGGATCATTTTTGCAGACTAAGTCCTACGGATCAGTTGATATTTTGTAAGCAAGGGATAGCAGGGCACAGAATCAACAAACCCCTATCTGGCAGATCAATTTCGGTTACTCCTGACAAATGGCCTTTGCAACAATTTGTAAATGTGCCAGTACACTTAAAATTTGTTCTTCTGCGGAACTCTGGTATCTCTGCTAGTACCAAGTTTGTAGGCACACAGTACCGGTGCAATATTTCTTCCACGTCAGTCTTCGTAATTCGGTTAGAGCCAAACACATGGTACTCCCATTTGGTTCCATCGAGCGCGGAGGAATCGCAATCTGCGAATTCATAAATTATATATTAGTATGTAATATTTTCATTAAACACTTGCTTTCGCGCGCCGCAGAATCTCTTACCAGTAAATTGATGGTCAAATCTGAAGAAGGTTTGTAACACTACATTTCCGAATGGTCCACGTCCCCAATGGCTATCCAGCTGCGGAAGAGGCGGTGCTGTAAATAAACGATGGACCAAGAATCAATCTGGAGTAATGAGCAAAACATGTAACATGCGTATCGAAACTTAATGACAGTCACCTGCAGCGCTATCAACAATTGAAGTCAAAACCTTTGCCTCCGCAATGACGTATAGAGGCTGAACACAACTCATTGGGGTTGGATCTTCAATCATTGCCCTGAATCGAAGCACTTGATCTGGTGCAAGATGTTGGAGATGTTCCTGGGCAAAGTTTGTCCAATATTCTTGTGGAACCACTTGGTCCATATGTGGGAACTTTATAAGTGCCGAATGCAGTTCCCAAGGCAAGATTTCGGTCGATCTTCTGCCAGTTGTCAGACCTTCGAACTGGCTCCACAAGTACAAGCGCTGTGCTACATCTTGGCAGGTCCTCTGGTTACGAAGTATACCCAGCTCTGGGCGTAGCTTATAGTCTTTGTCGATTCCATGCTCTTCATTGTTAATGTTCCGACTTTTTTGCAGAGCAACTTCCATTTCACCATTAGGCTGCAAATAGTAATCAACAGTTAGGTTTACAATCTACGCTGCAAAAACAAATAACGCATTCTGCGGATCACTCACATAGGTAGTCACAAAAGTGCGTGCTATTTTCCGCAGCCATTCAGCTTCACACACGGATTTCACCACAGTTTTGTCCGTTTGGGGCATCCACAGAAGCTTCTCCAGTTTAGACCACAAGAACAATGAGGCCCTGCAGAAAACGGCTGCCGCAACGATTTCCATGTCTACTACGAGTGTGGGGTTTCGAATCGAAGGGACCAGAAGCAATTGCATAACCAGCAATGAATCAAACTTCAAACTGAAGCTGGTCTTAAGGGCTGAGACGTCTCTTGGGCTCCAAACACAAAATAGGCATGATGATTGTTTCAATAGAAGATGTACTTTGAAGATTTCTGGTCCCATGTAGGCCGCATCAAAAATTACAGACTCTTCACAGTCAACCGAAGTCATCACAAATCCAGTGGGCATATCTATATGAACAGCTATGCAATTATGAGAATTGAAAACTTTAATCAATTGGATTGCATTACTATTCAAGTTTCCTCGAACTTACCGCTGTAAAGTTGATTGTCGTACGTTGGTACCACTATGACCGTAGAATAATCGAGCAAGTCTGATTGCTGTAATAAAAGCCTAGCTTCTTCGTAACTAGTTGGCCTCTGGGTAAATGACTCGAACACGTTCTGTCTTAATGGTGCCGCAGGTGGACGAGGATGTGCATAACTAAACTGATGGCGTACAGCCAGGTGTGGCAGTGGGTCCACAAAACCTTGGACCAATGATTTCCAGAAGACGGGACCGGGACGGTAGGTTCGGTCTGCAAACGAGCTTTGGATGGTTGGCTAAAAAATAAGAAACAGAATTACTGGAAAGCTCCGCCAGCAGGCAATTAACAAGCTTTTACTGCCGAAGGTTGCTTTACTTACCATGACAGATTCGTAGTTGAATCTTTGATTGTATCTTTCCTTCAAATAAGGGAACCAAGAAGCAGCACGATTACCCTCGAATGGGTAATCATCAGGGCTGACCGGTGGCAAGGGAACCCTGTTAGACAGTTACAGAATATATTTAGTTTCATTCTCAGTAATCCACATGTAACCATAACCGTCTCATCAATGAACTATTGCTATTTCGATTTAGTTTCAGTCTACTTACTCAGCCATTCCACCAAAAGTCTCCAAACACAAGTACCCCTTAAGCTGTTCAAACGCTATCAACCCTATAACTTTCTGTCACATGAATTAGACACTATCAATTTAAGATTATAAACTAAAGACACATTAAACTCTGAAGCTCCAAGCAACCAATCGGTCGGTGCTGTTGTTAGTGAATGATGCAGCGGTTTCATTTCGTTGGGTGGTCTTATACAAAAACGAACGTTCGTCTGACCTACTCGATGGCTCAACATGCCATAGATTTTTGGTACCAAATAATATTTTGAAAATCTTATGTTTTCGCTATTTTGCGATCTTCCAAGTCTCGAACTTAATGGCATGTACAATGGTTGACCCTTCTGCTCGCAACTCTTCTTTTATTGTACGTTTTCTGAAATCGATGTATACAAAATCCACGTGTTCTCAACTATAGGGTCAACTTAACCTCCAAAGTATGTACTTCTCCCATGGTACCACATAACAAAACTCCAAGACAATATTAATTTATGTAGTTCCACTAATGTTCTCAAGCATTATTATACCATCGTGAGGTAAGTAAATTCTCTCTGGAATGATATGTCGCTTACAGCATCCAAGCAAAAGTTCCAAAAAGGACACACCCACTTCCGGCAAGCCTCTCTTTCTCCGGTGAAAAATCCGACGGCACGCACCACAAAAGCAAAGTGTGCCAAATGACAGTATGATCTGCTTGTCCTTTCACGATGGCCCGATAACGAAAGTAGTTGCTGTTCTCGTTGGTTTCGTCACAATCTGGAATTCAGTCAATTTCATGTTTCAGCTTTTGAGCTTTTATATGACTTTAACAACCGTATATACAGCAGTTTGTACCTTCTAACTTGTGATCGAGTCGGTAGAAATCTTTCCCTCTTTGAACTTCTTCCTTTGTGGTTCCAAATTCTCTAGCTATTCTCGAATCAGTTTCTCCGTCTAATAAAACATCAGTTCATTAGTCAACCTTCTTCTGATTCCGCATACACAGGTTCGATATACCAGCATAATTTAGAAAAGTGGTTAAACAGTCTTTACCTGAAACGCTTCTACGAATTGCTTCCAAAAGCTTTCCATCCTTCCTGGAGACAATTCTTTTTAGCGGATATTCCAATGAAAGGTTCTCTAGTACACCTTTCAACTCTTCGCATTGGTGTTGGCTGAGATGGTTGAGGTGGCTGTTTTGCAACGATTTCCAGGAACCATCAAGCTTGCCTTCGGAAATCCAGGAATGTGCCATATTGAAGGCTGGTGGTGGAATTAATTGTTCCGGTTTCCATCCGGTTCTGATGCCTTCGATCGCCGTCCACAAATGCATCGCTGCGGATGGAGTAGGTACGTTCCAGTTTTCGCTATCAATCATTCGGTTCGTATCCACAGCTAAAGCTGGCCTTTGCTCGTTGGTAGGTCCACTTCGATTAATAGCCATCACCATGTTATTCGTGTTCTCCTGTTAGAAGAACCACAATCCTTTTAGTATATGCATACATTTCACCTGCAAAATGACCAAAACTTGGACGCGTCGACATTTGATGGACTTACATAAATTGTTATATATAGCGTAGCGAGATTAAACAGCCATTCACGGCTAGTCATGGCAACAAATAGGTTTTTGGTCAAACTATTTTGCGCCTTCCTGCTCTGGGCCCACATGTTGACTTGAAACTTTCCAAAGTGAACCGCCGCCATCAACGGGAGATCCCACTCGGTTTCTTGAAGTACATCGCATGGCACCAGCAAGTATCTGAGCACGAGCACGTTGAAAAATGTGACGCCAAAAGTACTCTTCAACGCAATCAAATCGGTGGAACTCCAGAGGATGAAAAAGGACGGGCAGTTCTTAAATAGTAGTTGCACCTTGAACACATCCAGTGCCATTTGACGGTAATCCAACAATACAGATGCAGCTCCATCAAGCGGAGTCATCAAAAATCCAGTTGGAACGCCTAGTGAAGCATACACGAGAATTATCGCAAATGTCAAACTCAAGAAATTTTGCAACTTTTTCAAACTGACTTACTATTAAACACGGTAGAGTTATACACGGGAGTTACGACAATCGATCTCATGCAAAAGAAATCCAACCCATTCAGCACTTGTTCTGCTTCAGAGTAACTTGAAGGGCACCACATGGTGGAATCCAAGCTCCGTGGATACATTGGGATAGGAGGTCTCAAGCATTTGATTGCTGGAAATGGAACCACGTCACTGTTGAATTGTTGTTCAGAACAATACCAGAACATCGGTCCCTGTCTTTCCTGGACACCTGGCACTGAATCCAGAATTTCATGCTAGAAGCAAATTCGAAGGCTGCAGTTAGTATTGACGCGGTAACTCCAGCGTAATTGTATATGCCGATTTTCCGAAAAATATCTTACCAACTGTCTGTTGCCTACTTGTCGAGCGATATCAAACAAGCCTTGCAATCGACCAATATTGTCAGCTGCCATCCTCTCGGTTAATGGATACGTGGGGTCGCATCCGAGTTCAGGAAACCTATTGAACATTGAAATGAACACATTTTTAAACGCTATTCACACTGTTGGATCAACAAATGCTACAAATTTATACGAATACTCACGAATCTCCAAAATGGGTCTGCTTTTTCCCAACGTTCCTTGTGGCGACGGGAATTTTCAATGTAAACATTCTTATTTGAGCGCAGGACGTTTCTAATCTGAACTAATATATATAAATCCACCGGATCCTCAAAACTTGTTTCTAGTGGTTCCATGCACGTATTCCTATTCCTTCATCACAACTGCAAATGATCAACGATCTTCGAAACTTCCGAGAACTAATCCCTATTTGCGGCCGATGATTCTTGTTACTCTACAGTTACAAAGATTACTTCTGAAAATCAGTATTACTCTCTAGTTATCGATTTTTCCAAACAAGAAACTTTGTATGATCGAACTCAAAACTCTCTCATGAACTTCATCGTGGAACCAGAGGGTTTCGGATCAGCAAACTTTCTTTACTCTGAAAACAAACTTAGCTTACGTTTACATGCACTGATCCTTATTTTTTATCATAAATAAAGTACACACAGAACCACTGGGGAAGACACAATCTTCCAAGCCTACTAATGGAGACCTCAAAATCCAATCATTGAAAAACGCTACATTTTGGAATAAAATAACGTTAGCGCCTGCCTATGTATATGTTCACAATGGAACCACTCAAGTATACTAATAAGAACAGGTATTAAAAGTTTTGGGGACACATTCTCATCGTGTATACTGCATATAAACACCAATTACTCATCTTTCTTCATTCCACACCTGCCTGTTGATTAAAATCTCTACCACAGACCCATTTACGAACCCTAATGATCCCAAACAAGCATCGAATTTCAGTAGGAAATCTATCATAATGAGTCCTACAATTGATCCTGAATTTGACGCCAAGTTCCCATTTCAACCCTTGCAAACCTTCTAAGTAGCTCCTGTCTTCCTGTGCTCTAAAATAAGGACCGGCTTCATCCGTTGGATCATGCAACTTGTGGAATCTCCCCAAAGGCTGAGCGTACTTTGTTATTATCTGCACTAGTTTCTTGAAGTCCATCTTTTGATATTGATTGCGCAATTTTGGTTTCGGTAGGTCAGCGTTACCAAAATAGTGGACTTCACACCGCAAGCTTCCTTCCACAAACGTGGGACCACAATCTGTAAATGACAAAATCCACATTATTCCTTCGAAAAAGATTTGGAACCAAGTGTACCGTGTCCTATGTGCTGTACTTATTGCTCACCTGTCCAAGGTTCGGAGACGCGGTGGAGGTTATTCAGCAGCGTCATGATTTCGTTTCGCCGTTCATCATTGTTAGCATTCAATACTTGAAGACACTCGTCGTGGTTTGCGAAACCTGTTAAATCCAATAAACTAAATGAATATTTCCAAACTAGCAATCAATCACAATGGAACCACATGATGTTCACTCACCCGGAATTGACATTCTAAGCGCACCGATTATGTTTCCCCCCATGCACGAAACCAAGTGGGCTTTTCCAAGAGTACATGCTTCGCAATCCTGAATTCCATACAACGGCGATGCATGTCCGACTCGCTTCTTGAAATCCGATAAATCCGATTTGCTCCAGTCAAGGTTGTTCCTTTCTACGAATGCCGTCCACTCACTGTTGTTTACTTCGTTGGCGCTCACATTCAGGACCGCTGATTCCAGCATCACTTCAGGCAGGAGGAACTCGTCAACAGTAAAACCCATTTCGATGGAACGAAACAATCGCCATATGTACAAACGCCAGAAACGATCAAGCTGCGAGCCGCTCAGTTTCGGAATCGGTCTTGAACTGGTACATTGCTGGACCACTTTTCGCACAAGTTCCTGTGCAGTTTCTCGGGCTGGTGGATTTATTGGTGGAACCATAGCTGTAGTAACTTGCAAGCTAAGTTCAGCTGCAGTTTGAATCGAGTTTGGCAGCTTTAAAAATAAATACATCGTCTGAACAGTTTTTAGAAGCAACTTAGTACATACCGTGGTATTACAAACTTACTGCTTCAGACAAATACCGAAGAGTGAGACCCAGAAATGCCAATTCCAGCCACCCAAATCCAATGTCGTACTCGAATGAAACAATTTTAGGCTGGAGATTATTGCAGTACTCATTCACGGCTGAAGTCCCAACCAACAATGGTACCACCAAATCAATTTGGTGCTGGCTAGCTTCCAGGGTAGGCATTAGTCCTTGAGAAACAACAATTGTGTTGTGGAGTGGCAGACCAAGTTGCACTCTCAAGGCTTCAACTTCGTTTCGGCTCCAAACAAATTTGACATTAGGAAGACGATCGATAACAGCTGCCATCTGAACGAAATGAAGTCCAGCGATTCTGACATCAAGAATGAAAGAGCAGTTGCGATCTACAAAGTAAACTGCAATGCCTCTGACTGGACCTGAAACCAAAAAATGATTAACTATAAATCGCAATATGGGAATGGAAATTTAAGATAATCAGAACACTTACTGCCAGTCATTGTTTGCGCATAAATCGGTGCTAAAAGCAAAGGTCCTGTGGTGTTATACGTTGCCAATCGTTGGTTGAAGATGTTCATCGTAAATGGACGCTCAACGACAATATCCGGTTGGAAAGAAGCTTGTAGAAGTTGTTGCGGCAACGCTTCGTTAACGACTGGTGGTTCCACGTGATTTTGTTGTTGTCTTCCTCGAAGTTGAGCTTGAACACTCATCTTTCGAAACCAGAAATCCCCGACTGCTTCAGAAGATTGTGTGTTCCTCAATTGGTAATCCTGAAAACCGTATTAAACATTTGAACCAGTTACACACAATTAAGTATATGAGACAGACTACAATTTCTCACCATAATATTCAACATATCAAATCTGAATGTTGACAATACTTTTATCAGTCTCGTTTCAATTTCAACAGTCTCAATTATCTCTCCTGCGGATACCAGCCGAAAATTGGAACCAACAGGTATTTGGCCGTTTTCACTGTCACCGGAAGATAACATGGGTTAGCTCAAATGCACTTTACTCTGAGAAGCATTTGTTGTTCTCACTTACATTGATAAGTTGCATTTCAGCTGATTCCGACAAATATCAAAGGATCTATCCAATCCGCTTGCTATCAGAGCTGGTACCTGAGTGGTAAAATCAAAGTCACTACATGTATACGTCAGAAGCAATTAAACTGTGAACTCACCTTTGGTCGCAGTACACCAACGCAATGTACAAGAATGTGGACTGACAATAAAGCCCTGGCTTCTGCGCGGCGGATATTAGAACGACCATTTGTGATCGTAATTTCAGCGAATCGGATGAACCTTTTAGCTTCAGCTCTACTGGTTAGCACGACTAGCAGATCTTCCAGATAACCGGTGCATGGAAACCCAGGGAAACACTCCAGCAACAGCAGAATCTTACGGAACCGTAAACCCGCAAACCAACGTACTGCATCGCATTCAGCTGAATCCCAAAACACAAAAACATTAGGTTTGGTCGCCAGAAGTGGTCCCACTTGAAATAGTCCAGGGCCAAGTTTTGAGGCGTCTAACACAAGAGTGCATCCAGTCCCAGTAACAAACATGACGCATCCGCGAACAACACCTGTAGAATTCGGGCAAAACATATTTAGAAATTTAGCACATGTAACGTTTGGTGAGTGTATGAAGCAGTAAAAAGCGTACATTTGGTACCGTCGGAACCGCCATCGAAAAGAGGTGTAACTATTACAGCTGAAGTGTCCCATTGTCTTGGATCATTGAGAAGTTCTTGAACTTGTTCAAGGGCGTTTGCATGATGATAGTCGTAGCTTCCTATAAAGGGCTTGTTGATCTCACGACTTCCAAGTGGTTCCAGTGCTGTCATAAGAACCGGTTCAACAATTTCATGTGCAACTTGAGCGTTTGAACATCTTTCCATGTAGTAATCTTGCCGGAAGTTCATCCACGTTATGGGCGGCTCATAGTAGTTTCGAAGTAGCGGTTTCTGCAAATATTACGCTTGAATTACGTTGAAAGTCATGGCTAATGGTAATTTGAGGTGATTTGGATTACTTACAAGAATAAGGCTGTGCTTCTTACGATGCTCTTCGACCAAAGCGATCAACGTGGGAAGAAACGTGGCAGCATCAAAAATTGGTGAATTCATGTCCATGTAAGGATCGTCTTCTCCGGGTGGCAGAACTGAACAGCTAGAATGGAAGAACATGGTTATTTGCGTGTTATGAAACCTGTCTGAAGTCGAAAACCGGAGTTAAGGTCAACAATTAGGTAAAGTAATGAAGCATTTACCACGCCATTTTCGAAAATCCAGATAATCCAAGTTTCTGATTCAGAAACAAACGATGAGTGGTCCCATTAGCCTGGAACTTTTTGTCAGTATTTATATCCTGCCGCAGCACTCAATTTTGCGAATTTACAATGACAATTCAGTTTTAAAATCAATTATTACTACGCGGTGTAAAATATAAATAAAAAAGTATGACGAAATTTCTTGGTTTGCGGCATGGACAAACTTCAAAGCATATGAGTGCTGGAGAGAATGAAGTTGCGTATATCGGGCGGTGGTGAGGAGATATGTAATATAGCCGGTGTTCTGTATAGCGTCGTGTAATGAGAGATATATGCATGTCGCTGTGAAAATGCGAAGCAAGCGCAATATTTATACTCGTGATGAACAGCACTGGCGCCACAATTCAAATTGGATGCATAAGACTTCTTGACGTCTTGCCTGCGATGACTTCAACTATAATATATTCCCCGGAAGTGTTAGTAATCAAAATTCCGCTATAAAAATGGGACCAATTTAATTTGAGTTTTTCAACTAACATGAAGTCATGCAGCATTCAAACCAAATAATATAAACCTGATGAACAACTGGCACATATTTGTAATTGGTACTCTAGAAACTATTGACATGTAGTTTGATAGAAAAAGTTTCCGAAAACAAGATTCATGAAGCTTCGAGATGTGTAACGCCTAACTGGTGATCAAAACTTGAGCGACTATTTCCGAAGGGTAATTTTGAGTCCAAGAAAACTGATCTGAGGTCACTGATGCTCCGTAAGCCCGGTTGGTTCGGTGAGCCGATGACGATGAGCATGCATTTGAAGATTGTGTTTGGAGGTGAATGTTTTACCACAGGTATCAGTAGTACAATTATCGATACGTACTCAATATTTTCCATTATATTAAATGAAAGCAACAAATTCAATACAGCAACGAAAATTTTATTGTCCTGAGATCGACAGAGATCAAAAGATGCAAAGATAAGGTACACAAATCACAAGGTGACTTCTTCCATTTCCATTTCGTCAGGCACCTGAAATGCAGAACAAAAAGAAAATATTAGTCAACGTTCGTTTTATTAACTCTTGTTGAAGACAGCACAAATTAAAAATGCAAAGAAAGCTTACCAGGGCAGAATCATTTGTGAACCGATTGAAGTTCATCAATCTTGGGAACTTCTGCTTGATTCTACGCCAAGCCCATTTGACACCGACTGACAGAATCGATCCGATCCCCAGGCAGAACAACCAAACTGCAAAATTAATTATGCATTCACGATTAGTCAAGGTCGTTGCTTGATCGGTAGCATATACAACGTCAAAATAACTCAAAATGATAACCCCGAAATCTAAAAACGTCTTGACACTCACCTATGATTTCAAAGTAGATGGACTCCGTGAAGCCACCAATCTGCTGCTCCGATGTTCCGGTTGTAGTAAGCACAGTCTCCGTGGTCTCTGAAGATGTAGTGGTTGTTGTCGTCGTCGTGGAAACGTAGTCGGGACATTCCATGACCGTCTCAGAGATCCGGGCGATAGCTTTGCGACTGATTGTTGCTACTTTTTGGCAAGCCACTGAGCCATCTCTGAATTCCAAAAAGCTGCAGCCGAGACGAACACACGGTTGGCAGCTGGTAATTTTAGCGCAAGAATCTGTGGAAACAAAAAATATTAGTGTTGTGCTTCAACTATTGACTAATGTACTTCAAGTAAATGCAAAACCTAAGAAAACTAACAAAAAATGACTAGATTTGATGACTGTTAAATGCACAAATGAAAATAAATAAGAAAAACTATGATTAAAAACTTAAATAAAAGACTTACCCATAATTATGACAAGAAAAACTTTGGTCGTTTACCAATGTAACCGGCTTTGGCACGTGCTCAAGTTGTTATGAGGTGAAAATGCGTCGATTGGATTTTTACGGGAAGGTGTCATTGAGTATGGCTTGCTCGATGGTTCAATCAAAAAACGTTTTGGAAGTACCACTTGGAAACGCTCACAAATAATTTCACTTTTGTTTTAAATTTTTGTAACATTGCCATAACTTTTTGACATTTTTCTTTCAAACAAAGCATACAGTAAAAATAATAATGACTTCAATCACTACGGTGGCGCTGCGACTTCAATTTTGTGGGATTGAAGCGCTCAGTGTAAACTTTAAGTCGATGTTCAGGTGTGAGGATTGATTTAATTATGCGTTCGACGATAGTGATGCGATACTTGAATCTTTCTCGATCAACTGCATAAATTTCCCAGAATCGTTTTCTGGACGCAACAGATTCTTCGCTATCTTCAAATTCGGACACCATAATATTTCGATGAAATTGAACCTGCGAAACGAAACATTAATTTTAAAACTTGACACAAAAAGCTATGCTCACAAACTTGAATGTATACACACAATCAAACCTTTTTCGGTCCTTTATTTTGGCTACTTGACATGTTTATGTTTTGGAAGGGTTAAATTGTAGAAATGACTTCATGCATCTGCAGTATTGTAACACGGCTGGAGACCCTCTCGGTTTGGATGCTGTGGGAAAACTGAAGACCCTTCCATGATCTGAACCCGTGAATCGTCCCTGAAGGGATCCTTTTCCCTTTTTAGTATTAACAATAGGCTTGTTCTGTTTTTGCAGTCGATTGAACGAAATAGGTTTCGTACTAGCACTAGTCACATTTATAGGCTGTTCAGTTGGTGCAAGGGATGCCCTTGTCATGATTTGAGGGTCGCCTAGCTATATAAAGGACCGATCTTGGGTTTCCCATCCAGTCGGTTTTCGGCAGTTTTGGAGTTGACATCAAACTTGGAAAGTTGAAGCTTTTGTGAGCAGTGTGTGTCTGTGTTTTGTGCAAACTTTGTATGGCTCCGGTGAGTGACGAGTTGTGCAAAATTGTGAATTGCAAAAACTTGACTCAATAATAATTGTGCATTTTGTTTTGTGATCAGTTGCAGATAAAGTGTCCTTATTGTGAACGTGAATTTGTGTACTTTCACGCTTTGGAGGGACATTTGCAGTTGGAGCATTCGGATCATTTCGAACTCGAACGTAAGTATGAAGACGAAAATGAAGAAAAAGAACGTGAAATTGAGTTTTCTAGTCAGGTTTCGTCTATCAAAGGCTTCTTGGAAACCTATTCTGCAGACGTTGCCAATCTAAATTGTAATAACGTTTATGCATTTTTCCGTGAAATTTGGCATAGCTTGGCAGAATATGTATCGGAGCAGGTCAACAAGAAAGGTCCCATAAAAGTATTTTTTGCTCTTGACTGTGAAATGAAGAAAACTGACAAAGAAGACTCAATTCCGCAAATATATTTCACCAGTAATTGTTTTGCAGTTGTTACTAGCTTATATGTAGAATCCATCCTTGATGCGTGTCAGCATAAAATAGATCAGCGAGTAGAAGTTTTTCAAAACAATGGTAGTAACTGGGTTCTGCATCGCATAAATAGACTGTTTCTGAACGTGGCAAAATATACTGTAAACACAGGTGGAGATTTCATAAAGGTTCCACAGTATCTACTCCATAAAAGAGCCATTGTGAACATCAAAAATTGTGAGAAGGACAAATGTTTTTATTACTGTATTTTGGCACATCTTTTCCCAGTTCGTTCGTCTTTTCAAAACAATTCAGTAGCTTATAGGCGTCATTGGAATAAGCTAGAATTGGCAGGGTGCAAATTTCCTATGCCACTGTCTGGCATAGAGCAGTTTGCAGAAAACAATAATCTCAGCATCAGTGTTTTGGGCTATGACCGAGATTCGAAGAAGGTGTATCCGCTGGTCGCAACCAAACGATATCATAAGGACGAGACAAGACAAATTATGCTTTTGTTCCTGCATGAATACCCGAAGCAGCATTATACATTAGTCAGGCACCCAAATCGGCTTTTGAGTGATAGAACAAAATGGCATAGGCGTTTGTTTTTCTGCAGTCGTTGTTTAGCTCGATTTAATTCTGCAGACGCTAGAAATAACCATGCTGAGCTTTGTTGGGAAGGTCCAATTCAGAGACTAGTATTTTGCCCAGGTAAGACAGTTGGGTTTCGTAACCATAAAGCAATGATTCAGCGGTCGTTTTTCATGGTAGCGGATACGGAAGCGATTCTATTACCTTACCACTACGCATCCTATAGCGCAGATACGAGCTACACACAGCGCATCAATAAACATAAAATGTGCGCTTTCTGCATTGCAGCGTTTGATTGTGCAGGCAATTTGTTGGAATGCGAGACGTATCTTGGAGAAGATTCGGGGAAGGAATTCATTTCAAGGTTGTACATGGTGGCCTCCAAATTGTTATCGAAATATGCAGAAATAGAGCCTATGAAAAAGCTTTCGAAGGAGCAGGAGGAACGCTTCAGCAGTTGTCAAGCTTGTGAGGTTTGTGATAAACCTTTCACAGGTCAAAAGGTCAGAGATCATTTTCACAATGGTCCGTACAAAGGTCAGCTAAGGTTCGTTTGTTGTGTTAGCTGTAATGCGGAGCTGAGTGACGTGAACCCAAAGATTCCTCTATGGATTCACAACGCTAATTATGACCTGAAGATGATTCTTGAAGGTATTCAGAAAGACGAGGAGCTGTTTTTGGTGGGCACAAGTATTGAACAGCTTAGAGGTGTAGAGTTGTCAAAAATTATTCGAATCGTTGATTCCATGTCGTTCCTACCAGGGACATTGGATTCGTTGACTGAAATGTTGTTGAAAGACGGTAGACATAATTTCAAGGCATTTGATCAGCATTTTGGGAGTAATCCGCATAAAGATTTACTTTTTCGAAAAATGGATGTGTTTCGAATATTTGGATTCTTTCGACAAATTTTCGGAGACTGAGTTACCACCGGCAAATGTGTTTTATTCCAAACTCAAAAATAGGGGTATCTCAAAGGAAAGCTATGAGGTATTGTGCAATGTCTGGAAGCATTTCGACCTGCAGAATCTTGGGGATCTAGTGAAGCTCTACGTTAAATGCGATACTTTAGCTCTTGGTTGCTTGGTGACAAAGATGATAAACGTTGTGTATAACAAGTTTGGGCTATGTCCTACGAATTACTGGAGCTTGCCAGGTTTGAGTTTAGACGCTTGCTTTAAAATGTCGAAAATGGAGTTCGAGCTGATTGCGAATCCTGACATGTACCAAATGTGTGTTTCAAGTTACAGAGGCGGTTATGCGGCTGCAGGAGCAATCCGATATGCGAAAGCAAACAATGAATATTGTCCAGACTGGAATCCGGAAGAACCTAAAGTCTTTTTAGCTCTCTACGATTTTTGTTCGCTCTATCCTAGTATACTGAGTAAAGCTTTAGCTATTGGCAACTACGAGTGGGTTCTAGATAGTCAGCTACCGGGATTGATAGACGTTATTAGGAATCATAATTTCGAGGAAGAAAACTTTTTGATTCAATGTGATCTGCATTATCCGCATAATCTAAGAAGTCACCATAGTCACATAAACCAACCTATAATTGTTGCAAAAGAGCGGATTAATTATGCAGATTTAGGCGTATATCAGAGGGAGTTAATTGAACGTCATCCAGCTTTGAAATCGTCTTCGTTCGGGGATCGGCTGCTTTGCTCATACAAAGACAAGATAAATTATGTTGTTTTAGGAAGCAATTTGAAGTTTTTCTTGGAATCAGGAATTCAAGTTCTGAAAGTGCACAGAGCGTTCAGGTTCAAGTGTTTTCCATTTGGGGCGAAATTCGTACAACATTGTTGGGATATGCGACAAACTGCAGATACAGATTTTCTCAAGCAAATTGCCAAAAGTATCAGCTGTAGTGCTTACGGGAAATTTGCTCAACAGAGTTCTCGTTTCAAAAAATTCAAGTTTGTGACAGATCGTAAGGTAGCCAATGAAATCACTAGCTCTCCAAATTTTCATTCCTTCCGTATTTTGAATGAATACGCCTCTATTATGGCTAGTAAAAATCCGATTTGTAAAGTTGACAGTTTGCTGTTGGTAGCAGTTATGATAACGGAAATGGCAAAAGAGCGAATGATGAGGTTCTATCATGAGATGGATGCCGAATTCGATAATAAGTGCGAAATCCTAGGAGGCGACACCGATTCGTACTTGATGAGAATACAGTACGACGGTGATTTACACAAATGGGAATCTGCAAATAAGAAGTGGTTTGGATCGAGTCCTGGGTTGGTCAAAAACGAGACAGCGAAAGATCCGCCCATCGAGGCAGTTTTTCTGCGAAGTAAGAGTTATTCTATTTTATGCAGATCAGGTTATGAACACAAACGTTTGAAAGGTGTATGCAAGAGCGTAACGCGAGACGTCATAACGCATCAGAAGTACAAAGAGACTCTTTTTGAAGGCAATCTCGAAAGACACAATATGCATTCAATTCGTTCATTTGATTTCCAAAATTATGAAGTTGAAGTACGGAAAAAGTCGTTGCATTGTCTGGATCTGAAACGGCGTTACGATTCTGCTTTTGAGTCACGGCCTTTCGATTAGGCGTTAAATCGGTTTTTTGGAGCTGAGACGTTTTTTGCAGAATGATGGACGGATCAATTTGGCCTTACGAGCTCAAACACCCAATCAGAATGATTGTTTACGGGAGTTCTTCCTCCGGTACTTAATGCAATCAATTCCATTTTTTACGATCAGTGAATAAACTAAATTCAACTGCATAACTTCCAGGGAAAACTTCACTTGTGTCGCGAATCGTGCAAGATCGCGACAATTTATTTGACACGAAATTCCACAAAATACATTACCATTACTCATTCTATCAACCTGCATACGAAGAGCTGAAACAAAAGTGCCCGGAAGTGACCTTCATTGAAGGAGCTGAATTCAATCTCAACGACGACGACCCCGAGAAACCTCCTTGTTTGCTAATTTACGATGATCTTGCAGTGTCTTTGGATGACAGCAAACTTGAAACGCTTTTCACCCAAAAGAGTCACCATCACAACTTATCTGTTATTGTTTTGTGCCATTCACTTTTCAACGGCAGATCCCGCATAATTTCCACAAATTCAACACATATAATAGTTATGCGGAATCTACGGGACAAAATATCAATCCGGACTCTGGGATTACAAGCTTTTCCAGGAAATTTAAAAGATTTTCTAACTGTTTTTCAGGAATGTACAACAAAACCATATAGTTATCTGGTGATCAGTTTCGACCCGAGAGACGATTCAACGTTCCAGCTTCGAAGCAGCCTCTGGCCAGAAGACACCATCTTGTTCAAAATCACGTCATAAGATATGGTAGGCATCTACATAGTAGAGCTAGCTGTAAATAAAGTAGGAGCTGTAAGCGAGGTAGCCGTGCTGTTGAAAGACACAATTACAACTGCTTTAATCACACCACCTAGCAGTTGTGCAGATATCATTTTAGCAGCAATGAAGAGTCAAATTTTTGAAATGAGCAAAAGGAATGTCAAGTTGTTTACGTGTACAATGGATTCCCTAACCTGTCTGAGCAACGTTATAAGTGAAAGTGGTCGAAAAGATCAAGTGGACTGCTTGGAAAAAATTGTTGGAAAAGTTCCATGTGACATTGATGCCGGCGGTATGTGTTGCGCTCACGAGTCAATGTTCTTCTCAGATGACTGGATCCCGGCTTTAGATTGTGTCAAGCCCACAGTGCAGGCATATTGCAATTTTGCACGGGACCATGGTTGTGCAGTTGCAGAATTAGTTCAAAAGGAGTTGGAATTCGAAAAGATTTTCATGGATCCGAAACAGCAGGAACATGACAGTGTTTTGAGGGAAGCTAGGTTAGACAGCCGGTTTGATAACTGGAAAGCATCCAAAAGTAGTGACAGGGAACAGCTCAGTTCTGCAGACGTAGTGCCACCCGTCGGTCCTAACATCACATATGACTCAAATTTTGACAAAAAGGCTGAGGTTGCTGACAAAATGGATTTTCCAACAGATGATTTTTGCCTTGACGTTTGTCTCGGGTCGCCGATAAAACTGCCAACACCAGAACCTGCAGCATCCAGTTGCCAGCTGGAACGTGAATCGCTCACAACACCGCCGCCAGCTTCAGCAGAAAGCCTCGAAGTAGCTCCGGTGGACTGGACGGATCCGAAACAATTACAGGAGCTGTACGATTTTGCAGTTGAACACTTGCCAGAACTGCATAAATACGACTTCGACTTGGTTGACTGGGAATCCATTGATGCAAACGATCTTATGAAAGAGCCGCTCAGAGAGTTGAATTTTCCAGCACCTGTAAAGCCACCTGCAACGGTAAGTTGACTCCGTTTCGAAATTTTGAAGAGTCGAATTCATCCTCTCATTGGTTTTTTTCTTTACTAAAGGAACACATTCCTGAAGCTATTCCAGTAATTCAGACGCCTGCTATTTCTCGTGTTTCTGAAGCACCTGTAGTTCGCCCAGTTCTTCAGGCACCTCAAGCTAGCTTCACGTGGACCCGTGCTTTGGTGAATCCACGTTTTGGGATTCAAACGGAACCTCTGGACTTCACCTTGCGGACTCTCGACAAGGAGAACAAGCCTTGGGACTTGAGAATTTGTCCTCCTTTGTACGAACCTGTTTCGCCCGCTAATCCATTGGATTTTGTTTAAGTTATGCGTGTGATCGCAATTGTGCAGGATTACCAACATTTTGAAGTTTGTGTGACTGGAAAACACGGGAGTCAAGTGTTTCAAAGCAAAAACGTCAGTGACTTACTTGAACCTAATAAGAAATATTTAGTGATCCAGCACGTGGAAAATTTCACGCCATATACTATTTACTCTGTACCGAATTACTTCTTCAAACGTGGGAAAAAACGTGCAAAAGTTATCCCAGTGTTCAAATTTAAAGGTATTTTTCAAGGATCGTCTCATTTACTGCTACAATCTGCAGTTTTAGCTGGAGCCCAGGGGAACGAGTGCGTATTCTGCAGATCTGCAAAACGTCTTTCCAGTGTGTGTGCAAAAGGGTTGGCGGAAGAAATATATAACCGCTGGACGTATCTCTCGGAACGTGAACGAGCCCTGTTGCTTTCTTTGACTGATTGAGCTGATGGAGTTTCTGCGTTTTTTGTTTATTTCCAAGCCTTTTGTCGGCAGTGAACTATATGAAATTTTGTATGTAAGTGAAGGCCTACTGACTCTTTGTTGGGCAAAGCAACCCGAACGACGATTTCCGCATAGTGGCAAATACATTGTGAACCTTTTCTGCGAACCTGATTTGTGCAACGTTGACAAATACTTCGAAGGTCAAAAACTAGACGAGTGCCTGCATATTCCAGTGTCTTGGTTGGATTATTTTGCAGACGAAGCTCCTGTTGTGTTTCAGCATTTCGATTTTGTGAAGACTTTAACGGGAGACAACAAGGATTTTCCATTTTGTCGGGGAACCAACGTATTTTCTGATAAGACTATTCGTGACTGTTATCACTGTGAATCCATTTACAAAGGATCCGAGTTCGTGAAAGGTGACCCTTGTGTGTTCCGCCAATTTCGTGCATATCTGGGCGTTTTGACGTATACATTTGAGCAAGTACAGTTTTCACCTCTCGATTAATGGGAACACTAGTGCCTAACGTGTGTCGTCATAGCAAAAGTGTCGATAAACGAATAGCCTGCGAGCATTTTGACTGTATGGAAGAATTCTGCAGAATCTACGACTTTGGATTGGACGGCTCCAGAGGTTGCAGCGGCGATTACTTGACGTGTTTTTGCAAGTCTTGCATGTGTTTATATCCAAAACAGGCAGTGTTTGAAAGAGGGTCTGATCGAATCAAGTTTGAATTACCTTACAAATACTGTAAGCCATGTTCCTGAAACTCTGCCTATTTTACTGATTGAATGAACGCTGAAAAATATTTTGTCTCTGATTTCTGCAGATCTTGAGAAGCACTTCATGGATCCTGATAGCTGGAACCAAGACAGGGCGACGGAATTGTACGCAGCGTTCAACGAAACCAACTCATACGTGGACGGCCTCACTCGATTCCGCGAGCTGCCATTCGAAGACATTATTGGCAATGGTCCGGCATTTTGTGGCACTACTGAAAAACAACTCGCTTCGGATAGTTGTGCAGACAGCGTACTGGCTCCAAGCTCACCTCCAGTTAGCTTGGAAGAACAGTTTGACCAGGAGCTTTCTTCGCTTGCTGAAACCTGCCGTTTCGCTTGGGATTCTGTTTCTGAAGACGGTGGTCCTAGCAGAGCTGCTGAATACGTTGATTTAGATCAGTCAACCCAACAGGTGCGTCGCATAACACCAATTAAGCTTGTAAAAGTGCGTGGCAGATGGATGATTCCCCGTAAAGAAAAGCCACCCCGAGACGTGCCTGAATGCCCGGTATGTCCCAGTTGCTTCAAGTGGGACAATAACTGCAAGTGTGACTTCCAACCTTGGTCGAGAAAAAGAAAACGTAGTGGGCCAAGGGTGGATGAGTTCTGCAAAAAGTGTGATCTGCAGAAATCGTTTTGCTGGTGTATCCCTCCCAAATTTGCAGATGCTGAAAGCGTAGCGAGCGATAAACTTGCGCGTGCTTTTTCTCGAAAGCTGAATATTGACTAAATTTCAGGTCAGAGAGCAGTCTGTGGCCGCCGCCAGCGTCGAGCTTTTCGTCAAAGACCTTGAGTTGACCGACTTATTTCCCGGTCTCGCTGTACATCTTTATTGGTTGAGTGACTATTTGCTGGACATTCCCATGTCTCCTCAAGAAGTTTTCGAAAGCATCAGAATGTTCAGAATTGAAGAATATCATGTGTCGTGGTGTTTGAAAAAATTGTGCGGATCCGTGTATGTGTCATTGTCTGACTTGGAAGTGAAGCTCATTATGCTTATACTGAAGTACAAGCTGGGAACTGAAGAACAAGTGAAAGAATTTTTTAGTGTGTAAATTGCATGTGCATTTTTGAAAAAAAATGGAAGTTTTGGAGCTCGTTCAAAATTTTGTTGATCGTTTGTTTGCGATCCAGATGGATCTGCATCGTATACAAGAGCGTCTGTGTAGTTATGAGCGTCTTTGTCATAAAGATCTAAGAGATTTAATAATTTTAGATACCATCAATTTACTCTTTGCTCAGATTAATATTCGTTTAGACCAAGTACAACGACTTTTGTGGGGTATTCAGAAGTTAGTGTATAATTTAATGTAAACGAGTCTTGATGGAGTAATATGTTAGGGTTGGTTACACAAAAATACTAGTGAATTTTTGTATTTGTGCAGCGTTTGGTGAATAGCATTTCGTATTTGTGAATGTTAGTGAACTAAATCCAAAACAACAACTAAAAAAAGACTATGCGAAGAATTATGCAGTTTTTTCTACTTATAGCATTGTAATTTATTTAGTCGAGCATGTAAATATAAAGTATTTCATATTTGTACATTGATTGTAAACAGGTTTTGAAGTTTTGCCAGCGGTGGGAATTGTGCAGCATATTTAATGGGCCCACTGCACAACCGCTGCTGGCTTGACGAAAAAACCTGGATGTCTCGTAAAAATTGTATCACTTGTGAATTGTATTTTGTACGGTGAACAACAATGTCTGGTCTCATAAACAAAGAAAAACAATTTCTGTGCAAGTTCCTTCTTTCGACTAAAGAGTCACAAACCAAGCTTCTCAAAAGCGCTAGTAATAGGCAGCTCTTGGCCATTTGTGAGTTGATTCTCAACGTGTCAAAACGCATAATTTCTCTGCCGATCCAACATCAAAAACGCATATTGCAACAGCAGAAAATTTTGAAGGCTTTGCTCAAACGCAGACTTCCAGTGCACCAACGTAGGAAATTACTGCAGAAAGGCTTTGGCAGTGTTAACTTGATTTGTAAATCAGCCAAGAAACAGTTGATCAAAAAATAGGAATCATGCAGGTTGCATTTAGACCCGAAACAAATTTATTCAACCCGGTTACCTTGGACACGAGCATCGTTAGTTCAACCTGGCAGGAAATAACCAGCAGAACGCCATTGGATAACGAGCTCGGGGCGATCGAGTTCCGCATAGACGCAAACGAAACCAGCGTTTTGCAGCTCTCAGGTACTAGCATAAATCATAGTTTCTTTCATTCTGCAGAATTCTCTATAAGGGTAAGATTCTTTCAGAAACATTCCTTTACGTACGAATGGCAGTGGAAGACACTGATGGAGATAAACCAACTGCTGTTGATGCCGTTTACCCTGTCAACTGTTTACTTACTTCGCTTTTCTCATCTGTTGAGGTGAAATAGCAACCAACCAACCTTACTAGCCCAATTTATGCATTCCACAAAAAGGTGATAATTTTGCAGGTTTATGCTGACGACCAACTTCTGACGACTAATAATAACTTTCCGTACAAGGGCTACTTGGAGTGTTTGCTTAATGCTTCAACTGACTGGAAAGAAACCATAGGGAAACTGCGAGGCTACTTCGAGGATGCAAAACCCTCAGATGCTACACAGTCTAATCCATCGGTTAAAGCTCGTACAGCTCTTGCTCGAGGCGGTGACGTTGAACTGGTCGGAGCCATTCCCTTTGACTTGTCGCAGATTGAAGAGTATTTGCCCAGCCAAATTTCGTTCCGCATACGGCTGATGCGAAATCGGCAACCTTTTCTGCTCAAAACAGCCGACACGCAAGAACAACTAACGTACAAGGTCAAGATCAAAGAGTGTGTGTTGTCGGTTCGAAGGCATGTATTACTCCCAAGCATAATGCAGCGGAATCACGACCTCTTAATGCAAACCGGTCTTATCAAGCTCCCGTTTAAGCGCACTAACATCAAAAGTTACGTCATTCCGGCAAACACTACTTCACACACCAACGATAACATCATCACAGGAGGAGCAATTCCAGACAGAATTGCAATTTTCATGGTTAAAAACGAGGACGCCATCGGGTGAGAATTTATTTCATATCCAGAATTACTCGGTTATGCAGTTAATAATTACACACGCACACACAACTAAAACTTTAGATCCTATACCGGCAATCCTTTTCATTTGGCTCATTTTGGACTGAGAACCTTGACTTTGACAGCTTCGAACGATATTTTTCGTTATCCACCAATAAAAGTGAATTTTGCGGAAAACCGGAAGGCACTCGCTTATTATCATTTGTTTCTGTCCGGCGACTCTAACAACTCAATGCATGGCCCCGGGATACCCTATGATCTATGGTCACAAGGTGAAAATTTAGTGTTTCTACTGGATCTCAAGGTGCGAATATTTTTTGGCGAATTCTGCAATCTGCACAACTTTTCGCACTGCAATAAAACAAAAACAATTTCCGTGTTTATAGGACAGCAAGAGTACTACCGTCAGCAGCCCTTTGAGAATTGGGGCTTTGAAGCTGGATCTAGAATTTGGATCAAGTCTGGAGAAGTCAGTTAGCGTGTTTGTGTACACGGAGACATCGCAATTGCTGACCATCGACTCAAGTTACATGTGCCAGATCAAAGACATTGAAGAAACCCATGTCTTGTAAATATGAATACGATTGAGCTGCATAACGCTTTGAGGAAAGTCATCCGTTGTGGAAGGAAGAAGGGCAATTTGCATGTTGTCGCCGCTGACGAATTATGCTTGTTGCCAACGAACAAGTTTCCAATGTATATAATAAGCAACACGGACCCTATGGATAAGCGTAGGGGAGAAATTTCTATGCTCAGTCATCTCTTGGTGTGAATAAAATGACCATGTCTTTTTGGAATTTTCAGCTGGACAACATTGGACGAGCTGGTACTTGAGAGATAAGCACAGCCCAATTTGCTTCTTCGACTCTCTTGGGAAAAAGTACACGGACTACACGGAGCATTTCCAGAACTTTGTAATCCTGCACAACCGACAAGTTTTTGCGAATAATTCTGCGGTTCAAGGACCCACTGATACTTCCTGCGGACAGTTTTGTGTCTATTTTTTGTATAAGTGTTCACGTGGTTGTAGGCTTCTTAATATTTTGAAAAGTTTCCGTAGAAACACTAAAGTTAACGATAAGTTAGTGCGTAGTTTTGTAGCAAAATTAAATTGTGACGGCTGCCCGAGAACTCTCTTTGGCAAGATACAATGTTGTAAGAGTGGTCGAGAAATTTTGGAAGAAATAAATAAATGTTGAATAACTTTTGAAGATATTTTTTGATCGCAGTATGCATAACTTGTTCTTGGAATTGAGCCATCTATGTATAATGTTGGATTAACAGAACTTGAAATTGGCAGAACTTGAAACTGAATTTAACGGCGCTGAAGCTGACGATCCTAGGCGGGTTTTAGTGAGAGTCCAAAGAAATATCATGGAAGCCTGTAATAGTTAATATTTTTCGATCGCAGTATGCATAAATTGTTCCTGGAATTAAGGTGCATTAATATTAACCAAAGACCTTGTGCAGATTTATTATATGCTCCATGAACATCTTTTTTCCCGTGCTTACAGAACCTATCTGCTGAAAAGTTTGATGCATAAGAATATACACAAAGTTTTATAATTATGCAGTCGTGCTTTATTTTTCGTATCAATCCAAATTACATTCATATAGAATCTTACGCTAACTAATTTTACATTATACGGCACACACACACATACACACATATTTACATAATTTACACTATTCATCCTCGATCAGACGACGTCGGCGCTTAATCTCACGGCCGCTTCGCAGACTTCTCCGATTTTCATCAAACGGAATCCAGTTGGGCGGCAGAACTAGTTCAGGCTCAGCTTTACGCTTCCGTCCTCGCTGCTTGACGACGGGCTCAATGGCGGGCTCTGCAGCAAGACGCAAGTACTTTTATTATTCGCTCATAAGCTCGACGGTGCTTCCTTGCGCACTCACCTCCGATCTGACCTGCTGGCTCAGCGGGTCGCTCAACGACTCTAGGATCACTGGAACCTCCTGGCTCGACGACGAGCTGCTGCTGCTGCTGCTGGTCTGACTTGCGACGCTTGTTCTGCTGGAGCTTTTCACGACGCTTGGCAAGTTCTGCAGACATGTCGAATCGCTTGAGTGGACGCTCCTGCTTTCTCTTTCGAGACACTTTTGCACTTTGACCTGCTGGAGCTGGGCTAGTTGTTGGTAGCACTGACTCATCATAAACTTCAACAAATCCAATTGGTTTGTGATCCAGCAACCCCCGCGCGCCCCCCGCCTCCCCCGAACTCCGGCCCGGTTCGGCACTCGCGGTTTCCGCTGCGGCACGCGCGTTCGGAGCGCCGGGGGTTGACGCAGGCGGCGGTGGCTCCACCGCCGCCTGCGTCTCGGTTTCCAGTAGGTTCTGCGGAGATATTGGTTCTGCAGGTGAGGATGGCATCTCGGTGACGTCGACGCCATGATTGGCGCTGTTGGTGACCTGGTCAGTAGGTTCGGTGACATAACTGTTGTCGTCGGCTGAAAGCTGATTCTCGTTGTCCATGGCATGGATGCCTGCCGCCACATCTGCGGTGGTTGGATGTGGAGTTCTGCCGATTCGGTTCTTGGGAAACTGATCTCGCAGGTTGCTGATAACACTTGCATAATTATCCTTTATCCGGTCTTTGGCAGACTGGGGAAAAAGCCGATTGTACGTCTGCTCACTCACAAGTCGGAACCGTTGCACTGGCATTAGTCGAAGAAATCGTCGAGGATTTTACGGCTTCTTACACTTGCAAGCTTTTTTGCAGAAGCACGTGTTGCTTTAGCTGCTACTGTCCTTCGTTTTTTTGGAGCTACACCAAGTTGTGCAGCTGCCTTCGCCCTTTGAGCTTTAGTGCCGAAATGGAGCAGTTGAAGTGGAGTCATGGACTTCCGTCGAGATACTGAGCGGGATTTTCTAGCTTTCAAGGCCTTTGACGGTCGGCCACGCTTCGTTATAGTCTTTCGGGAACTGGATGATCGCCTTTTTGATTTGCGGGATCTGACCCTTCTTCGAGGTTTCAGTGGCTCCATTTGCCGCATTTTACCGAGGTAATGCTTCTTCGCCTTGCGCGAATAGCGAGTTCGAAGGCCGGTCCCGGTCTGGTTCTTGTCAAACTCCTGCTCCAAATTATCCAAAGTCTCAAGTCCTCGTGCACGCACAATATCGTTGAAACCACGTCGGCCTATAGTTTTGCAGATAGTTAGTACACAGTCAGGAAGGATGCATCGTATACGTTCGAATACCTTCTAATACGTCTCGACCAACGCCAAGTGCGAACTTTTTTGCATGTGGTCTCAGCTGAGAAGCTAATTTCTGAATGCCGGGCATCACAAGTCGACCGATCCGTTTGAGCCATCCAAATCCGCGGCCGTGTTGACGCAGCCTTCCCTGTTATGCAGATACTATAATTTTTGTGTCCTATCAAATAAATTTTATAGACCAATGACTAACGTACCGAGTAAACTATCCTCTCTCCATTTCCATATCCAAGCTGCATCTGAGCTGGCGTAAATGAATAGTGCAATCCGTCCATTGTTCACGGTTCACAGTTATACACCATTAATTTTCCGGAAGCACAATACGGCTGTGAGAACGCCAGTATCAAATAGCCAAGGTTGTCCGACCTGCAGTAATAATTGCCGTCAGTCTTTCTCATTCAACTTCCCGGGTAACACTGTCGGTGAAAAAGGTTTGTACGGGGGACAAAAGGGTAGGTGGAAAAAAGGGTACACCAACACATTTGTGCAGGTGAATGTGGGAAAAAGCCGATTCATGCTCCATAAAATTTTATTACACTTACTTCATTGTGCACATACAATTCAATGCTGGGAAACCAAACGCTACTGACTGGTAGAAAGTAGGGGTTTGAAAAGGTCACTCTCACTGGCGTGTTATGCTTAGGTTGTTCATTTACGTGTATTGTGCGTAAAATGGGCGCAAAATAATTCCCTATTCTTTGTGGGTCCACGCAGTCACTATACACAACCATAACATCGTTGCCCACGTTAAAGTAAGGGCGGACAGGAGAAATGTATGTTGCACCAAAGGTGGTAGGTTTATTAAAAGGGGTTTCAACGTCTTTGCCGTAGAATTTAGTGCTTGTTTCAAAGCCGAGCAAAGCAAGTAATTTTGCAGAAAACACTATTTTGCAGGTGGCAGGGCTCAGGTCAATTATAGCCTCATGCTCGGAAATAGAAATGCGGAATTGTATTTGTGGGAAATCCGTTTTCAAAAATTCTCGGATGAAATGATTATTAAAAACTTCCAGCAAGCCAACCAAATCTATAGGATCTTTTGGCAAGTGATACACTTTGGTTTGTTCGTTCGTTTTCACCATTGTTTCTTCTTTTCCTTCTGCAGATTTTCTTGTTACAGTTTTGACACGCTTAACATCTTCCTGCATAATTTAACCAGAATTTTTTCTCATCAAAATCTTGCCAACAGTGCATAATTTTGACTATATATTGATGCTTACGGAAGCAACAAAAGATGCGACCGGTGTTTCGTTCCAAAACGTTACTTCAATTGCTCTTGCTGGATCTTGAGCATCTCTCGAGAAAATTCTATTAGAATGGTTGTAAGAGATTTCTGTCAGGGCCACAGTCCAGTCCTGCTTATCCCCCGGCAAATCCAGTGGCGTTGGGAACACAGTGGTGAAATCGCCTATTTCGTTCTTCTTCCCCTCACTCGCCGTATTAGATATCAGCCAACAAAAGAACTCAGCCATTTTTTGTCTTGCAGGATGTGACAGAAAGGCTTTCGGTGTTTATCACGATGTTATGCTCGCCAAGCAGAGGCGTAATTTGTTCGTGGGATCTGTTGTTCTGCATATAAAAAATTATCAGGAATTTTGCTGATCAACTCACTCAACTATGACAGCTTACCGATCGAAAAAGTCGCTTTAAACCTTGCAAGCACGAGAACAACGTTGAAAGCTGTGTGATGGAAAAACGCTTACAGATTCAGTTTTTTAATTCGGAGCTACGTGACAGCGGATCAACTTACAAATGATGGCATCATCGAATTATGCGTCTGTATGAGTCAGAAAATTAATGCGTAAATGATATTTGAGCTGGAGAGCTAAAGAGAGATGACTTTACTTGTTGGAATTCGCACACGCACTAGTTCCTTTTGGTAAAAGTTTCCGATTATTGGCTCGCCCTGGAGGTCCTCGAGTTTGTATATGAACAAACCTTCTCTCAGTTTCACATCAGTTATACGAAAAATTTCTGAAAATTTTCTCGATCAGTGGAAATCATTAGTATGAAATATCCAAAAGCCTATTCCTACCTGCAGAATATTTTTGCATATAGCCTTTATAGAAGGTTCTTCGACTGACTGAGATCCTCACCAGATCTGACACTTGCAATTTCTGCTTTTCCGGTTTGATATCCAAATTTGGATCAAAAAGACGATGGAAAACCAACGCAGAATTGCTATCGTTCACTTCCGTCGGTCTGAGTTTGGTTCGCGAATGCTGCGAAAACAAAATGCAGAAAAAAAGATGGAACAAGTTCCAAGTCAAATGAACAAAAAAAGTACCTTGGTATTATTATAATCAGCAACAGCTTTATCCAGAATGTCCACATAACGGAATTGTCCCTTATGGAATGCGTATCTTGCAATTTTCTCCATTAATGTCCGCTGAACCCTGTCGCAAGAGAAATGCAAAAGTAGTTTTTTTTCCAAAATGCAGAACCAATTCGCGAAGTATACCTTTCAACTATGGAAGCCTTTATTTCTGATTGGACACTATAATGATGAACTCCATACTTTTCAAATAACCGCCGAACTGCTGGGTTA
Source organism: Sphaeridia pumilis (assembly GCA_034698345.1). Classification (NCBI taxonomy): domain Eukaryota; kingdom Metazoa; phylum Arthropoda; class Collembola; order Symphypleona; family Sminthurididae; genus Sphaeridia; species Sphaeridia pumilis. Next base: position 4,604 of record JAQGBJ010000681.1, on the reverse strand, counting down.
TAAAACTCTGTTCCTGTTTGAAAATTTGGAAATTACAAGAAGTGAAACAGTAATGATGTTTGCAAAAATACACATACCCTTGTCCGTGCATAATCGTTTTGGAGAGTTTCCTTGGGTAACAAAAAGTCGTTCAAAAGCATTAGCTACTTCTGTCCCCTGTTTCTTGAACAACGGAAAAGCAAACAGTTTCTTTGTATAGGCGTCTACGATGCACAATATATATTGAATATTATCGTTGAAATTTTTGTAACGGCGTAATTCAAGTAAATCTGCCATATAAAGTTCGTGCGGGTAATATGCATAAGTACGTAGCCGGCGAAATCGGGTCCGTCGTGGAACGAATTGTGTATATTCAGGGACTTCTCTTAAAGCCTCAGTTACATGTTCTCTTTTTCCTGGATAATGTTGAATGAATGAATGGACACCGGAAAAGCTTCCCGGCTGGTCGGGATTCAGATATGCAGTTCGTGCGATCGACATTAAGCAACTGACTGTTAATTCAATGAACTGGATCGTAAACGGGCATGTGGGGGAAAAAGGTTCTATCAATAGGACATTTTATAGCCAGTGGTCTATTGTTGTTAGGCTCTTTTCGGGGTCCGGGAAAAGTATAAAAGCAGCGCTCCCACAATTTTTCCGTCAAGTGAATTGTGCCCTCTCTGTGAAAAACAACCTCAAACAAAAGGATCAACATTCAAAATGTCAAGTGGTAAAAGTTATCAGTTCACGCGTGGAAATGGACTCGTGTTCAAAAAAAGCTCCATTGGAAAACTCCGGGAAGCAAAAAAGAAAACGGAACAAAAAGCTGTGGATAATGTCAACGAAGAGCTAGACCGCATGTTTGCTCAAGTAAGGAATTATAGATCTTTTCGAAAATTTTCTGCATAACACAAATCTGCAAAATTTATTTCAGATCCACTCTGATTGTGAAGTCAGCGTCTCGTATTACGAAACGAGTCGACGAGCTTATATGACTTACACAAAAACTGGTATCAAGTTTTAAATCATTTATGCATATTAATTTTCACTCACAAGCAAAAACTAACGTGCTGATATATATAGGAGGAAATAACGTTGGAATGAATTTCACTGTGGACTTGGAACATTTTGCCCCTTTAACGAAAGCAACCGGTTATGCGTATTCAAAGTTTGGTCAAGATCCCGAGTGTCTGCGTGATGTGATTGCTTATCTGCAGAAATGCCTTGAGAACATGGAGCAAATAGAAGCAGTTGAAGAGGCAACAAGCCTTTAAATCTAAATGCTAACAGTATTAGATTCTCATTCAGCATTCGGATCCCGAAACGATAGCATCTTAAAAAAGTGTCAAGTGCAGTTGTCATCATGTTTGCCAAAGCAACTCTCATTTTGTGCCTCTTCGCCCTCGGCAAGGGTCAAATTTTCGATCAAGTGACTGAAGATTCTATGGAAGGTACGCTTTGAATTATTCTTATTAGGTCGAAATTCAGGCGCATTGATTTTTTTGAGTTTCGATTTTTCATAATTTTTGTATTTTTTGTTGTTTTTGCAGTCACAGTTTTGCAGAATGTCAGAATTCTGCCAACCCGCCAAATTGACAGCAAGTCCGGAGAACCCGCTCAGTTAATTGTGCAGGAAGGCGCTGGAACCAACAAGCGAGCTGTGGCGCAGGAAGAATTCCCGGAATCTGCAGAACCTGTTGTTGACGAGTCAAGTGTCAAGAATCCACCAAATTCAGTTACTGAGCTGACGACGACAACCACTACCACCGCAGTTCCAAAAGAAGAGGAAGCAGCCGTCGAGACGGACAATTACGAACCTGAGTTGGCACTGAAGGAACTCGTCCAAGCACTACTTCAGCCTGCTGTTCTGATTGCGCTCATACTTGGCCTCGCATTCTGCGTAACTGGTGAGTTAATTTTGCGTATTTATTTGCGAGCTATTCTGCAGTTTTTTTGAGCAAATTAGTGAATGAGGATTTGTTTGAATTACAGTCGCTCTCGTGATGGGATTCATAATGGCTGGTTGTCTCACATGCTGCTTCTCAATGTGTCTGAAGCCCACTTGCCGCGGGCCTTCGACCATGCCTGACCTCGAACTTGGAAGTGTCAACAACTCTGACCACGTCTATGACCACGTCGATCCACCAGCTCCACCTACTTCCGCCTCTCCTCCTCCCCCACCGCCACCACCACCGCCTTACGTGGAAACTGCAACCCGTGGCTAGTTCTAGGTCGTATGTATATCAGGACTGCATAAGCTCAGCATTTTCTATGTGTTAGTCAAGTAATTCCCAAATTTTGCATTTTTCTTAACACTAGAATACAGTTCAGAAGTATCGTAATCAAAAATAGCAAGTATTTTCTTCAATTATGCAGTCATGTTTTACTCTTCAGTCATATAGTTATCATTAACTTGATCCAAGTATTGACATAAGTATAAGTCTTTCACATTGCAATAAAGAAGTTCATTCATTAATCCCACTTTCAATTTTTTATTACAAAAGATGGAGGAAAAAAATGGCAAAGTTAAACATTTTTAGACTTGGGTCCAGTTTTAAGAATAGGGACTAGGAACTCAGCCTCAGATCGTTTCATTCCATGTAGTTTTTCGAGATGGACAACTAGAGTTAATCGACGAGACAAGCCTTTCCCGCACTGGTCACATTTGTATGGACGTTCTCCCAGATGAACTTCTTTAGCATGAGCCATAAGATTGCCCTTGGTTGAGAATACTCGCCCACATCTACGACAAGTAAACGAATCTGAAACTAAAAAACATTCATCAGAACATATTTTAATACTAACTGCATAATAGAAATAATATATTAGCACTTACAATTCTCTTCATTACTTGGATCACCTGGAACAACAGTCAGATATCGCTTGCACGCAATCCACTTTTCATAATCATCTTGAGTTATTCTAACTGTCATATTGCCAACTTTAATGGGTACACGATCTGCAAAACAACAAAAATAAAAACATCATAATTTACACACATGCAAACATCAAATATACAGATATTCTACACTTACTTTCATTTGCAACACAGTCAGCATTCAATCCATCCTCGTCATCATGAAATTGTTCCTCACAGTCATCTGCAAATTCAAAATACATGATCAAAAACTACAATTCATACAATCAAAATTCAAAAATTTTCCTAATCAAACTTACAACCATCAATTTCATCAACATTTCCATCTTCTTTTACGTCGTTTCCATGTCCATCTTCAATTTCTGCATTTTCTTTTTCGGCATTCATTTCATTCGGTACAATCTCTTCCTTGTCTAAATCAACTGAAAAACACAAAAAATACATAATTAAACCTAAAAAACAACACAATTCAAACATAAAACTCACAAATTTTTCAAGCTCACCTGTCAAAATTCCATCAAGTTCATCAACATTGACAACGTCTTTCATTTCCAACCACTGTTTCACTGCATCTCTTTTTCGTTTTTCTTCCTTGAATTCTTCAATCTCCGCCAAACTGATTCCGTCATACAGTTTCAATTGCCGTTCCAATGATCTCATTCTGCAAAATTCCAAAAAATGCCTATTAATTTAAAATTTTTAATCAAGATTCTCAACAATTCCAAGTTTCAAACTTACCGATTCCATAATGATACGTTCTTACACTTCAAACCCATAATCTCGTCCTCCAACTCCAACTTACTCTTCTTAGCCTTCCTTCCCATGTTTTTCGAATGTCAAATTAATAAAATTTCAATTTTAATCACGTTTTCAGTTAAAAAATAATGAATGTAAACAAAAAGTCCGTCAGTCAGTCAGATGTTTTCGTTCCCTCCATCCAAAGCCCGCTGTTCAATTCTATGATTTATACTCAATGACTCTGTTCTCAGATCTCTGTCATTGACTGTATCGAGCAACAAAGTACATTAAGTGTTTTGAAAGTTTTGCTTTCATTTAATATAATGGAATATTTTGTTTACGTATCGCTATTTGTACTACTGGTATCGCAGATAAAACGAGGCGCTATAAAGAAGTACAAAGTTCATTAACAACTTAGTTATGGAACCATTAGAAACTTCCGATGATTCAATAGTAAACTTACGAGCGTGCATTCGGGTCCTGTGCTTGAGCATGTACCGCCGACAAGAGAACAACTTGAAACATACTGTGCATTTCACAGATGACAAAGTGGTACCAGTACTACCGTCGATGACAGAATGAGGCGCACCAGTAGTAGGAGGTTGACTCTTATCTATTGTCAGAGTGTGGGTCCGGATGTGATCACGAAGACCTTGGATGGATCCAAAATTGGCGTGGCATACAGCACATTTGTGACCTGAAAAACGTTGAAGTAGTAAAGAAACGGACTCAGTAAGCAGCATGTACATTAATTAAAGCAGCGACTCACTTCTGTGTTCAACACCAACATGATTCTTCAAAGTCGCCTGAGTATGGAAAACAATTTTGCAAATTGGACAACGATGTTTAGCGGCTGCTTTAACGCTGTGTCAAACGTCAAAACGCCTACAAGCGGTTTCTGAGTTTGGAACGAAGATTGGAAGTCAGCGAGTCCGCTCGGAAGGCCACCAACGACTTCATGAGGAAGTATGAAGACCTGGGTCACATGTCCGTCGTTTCGGAGTCGGAG
>JAQGBJ010000680.1:0-34600 GCA_034698345.1 Sphaeridia pumilis | reverse complement strand
AAACGAAAGGATGGCGGGAGTAAGTCGACAGCAAAGAGACAATCATGGAGAAAGTCTTTGGACAAGAGCTCCGATTCTGCCTTTTCCAGGTACGGCTTATAATAACAAAGACAAAAATTAATTGACAGGTTGTGGTGTCTGCTGAGGCGGATTTGATTCAATTTTCATGAGATTACCGTGGAACCGTTTCTAATAATGTTACATTTTTGCCACCTTTCCGCAGCGACCAAAAGAGCGGGATTGTTCCAAGCGACTCTGATCGAGATTGCCCTAGTGGTCGAGATTCTGAAGGGACTTCCGGTGGAGTTGGTGGCGTGTCTACAAACCCATTTCTACCAGCTGGTGGCGCTTCTAATCCACCGGCGGCTTCTTCGAGATTGGGTGTACATGGAGGAAATAATGAGTCAGAGAGCGGAGGATCCGCAACTCCATCCCCGAGGATAACAAGGAGACGCCAGGTAATGCAGCTTTTTCTCTCTCCTTGCTTTACCCGTATTTAATCATATTAGGAGCTCAATAATTTACGCTCAACGCGCCCAACTTACTTAACGACCCACAGATGGCCACTTGGCCCTAGAAAAGTCCTAAATTACTAGACTATCGTCGTGACGCAACATGAACGTTATTCGGTCATGTACTTATTCGTGTAGTTAGTTTTGTAACCACTGTTTTATGTAGCTTTCTGCGATAAGTGGCAGCGAGGTGCATACGTATATATTTTCACGACTTGCAAAATACTTGAAAGTATATATATATACATCGTAAAAGCGAAAGTCTTTACTTGTAGTAGTACAAGTTGCATATATAATACTTGAATACATACGTACGTACATGTAGGCGGTAAAAGTCGGAAGCTTTCACCCTGCTGTTTTTATGAATACCGGAGATGAAAATTGCGGCCCGGCTGTAATGTGTCCCTTGCCCTTGATCTGATCATTAGGAATGGAACTGGCAATAATGGCGGGCGGATGAAGCAAAGTGTTAACGAGTATTGCCCGCTGTTTTACGAGTTTGGTTCACTCGGTTGCCACTTTTACTGACTGAGGGAGTTTGTAACTCGAGCCGAAATGTATCTACTTGTATGGTTTGACTGTAATGTCGAAATTTTACGATTGTTTTACAGAGATCCCGGAACCATAGTCTGACATCCATGTGCATTCTCTCTCACCATCCTTTCTTTTCATCCTTTCGACAGTGCCTAAACCTATTGAAAAAGCTAATCGATTCGTGTCACGACAATAGTTCGCCGAAAAGGGCGGGGGCATCCAAGTATAGCGCAAGGTAAGTTTCCCACTTTATTATTACAGCACCAAAATACAATAATACGGAATCGGCGCGGCTCGGATACAGTAAATTAGTAGAAACCGACGGACCGTAAAATTATATTCATTGCTTTCACTTGATGAACAAGATAAGTTGGATTTCTTGCGACAGATGTTGCGAATTTCTGGTTATATATTCGAGCATTTCACGGGGGATTCCAGCAAGACGTCCTTGCTTGCCCCCTGGGGAACAATGGGAATCCAATGTTCATTTATAGCTTTTTGCTCACGTAGCTGTCTATTTCGAAGCGTAGTCAATGGTTCGGAGCAAGTTGAAACAAAATTTTGTTTTTCCTTTATACAGAGACAATCTATGGAACTTTTTAACGGGCAAGACTGGAGATATAAATTCTTCAATGACTCATCACGTTCGCGAAATTGAAACGTGGATCCTAAGATTCCTTAGCGCACCTGTACCTGTTCCTGGAAGTACGCGGGTGGAGGTGAGCCCCGTCTAGCTTATGGATCCGGATCCAAAAAAATTGGTCGAATTACAAGTGTAAATTAATTTTTAGCTCGAAGTCCTACCGTCAGACTTGTTTCCGCCGCTGATATTCGCCCTCCCGGACAAAACTCGGTTTTCTCTTACCGATTTTCCGTTGCACCTTCCCCTGGAACTGCTCGGAGTAGAATCATGTCTCCAAGTGTTGACATTAATTCTTTTGGAATGCAAGGTATAAGCTTTGTGAGGCTTTTAGGATTAGGGGGAAAGGAGACATCGGATGAGATTTCTTGATGTATCAAATTATTATTTTTCCCCAGGTTGTGATACAGTCGAGGGATTTCAGCGCCTTGTCCATGTCAGTAATGGCGTTGGTCACAATGTTGTATCCGCTCGAATACATGTTTCCAATAATTCCGCTTCTGCCTACCTGCATGAGTTGTGCCGAGCAACTTTTGCTAGCGCCGACACCGTACATTATTGGGATTCCTGCCAGCTTCTTGCCGTTTAAGAAGCATTTCAAGTAAGTTGGTTTCTGATGGACGGGAAAATATGCCGGTTTTAGATTTACTGTGTAATTGGCAGAACGGGGAAATGATACATTCTGTTTGCTTTCACAGGTTGCCTGAAGATGTATGGTTAGTTGATTTGGACGCAAATCGAATTCAAGGTCCGAGGGTGGAACGAGATAGCTGCGATTATGTTCCTGCTCTCCCGGATCCGGAAGCCGCGGTTTTACGGAATCACTTAAAGCAGGTATGATAAAAGGCTTTTAGTATATGCTGAATTAATGGTCCTTATCATTTGATACATGTCCTCGTACATGTATTCATGTACGCTAGAATTATATACATGAACCAGCACAATCTGTATCACGGCTCAAAAAAGCCAAAGAATAGCGATACAAAATTCATATATAATGTGTTAGATGGGCTGAAATGTGTTTTCACTTCCTGGCAAACTTTTCATCTTGAAAATTACCTTCACGTTAATGATAATTTCAATAATTTTTTCCTACTCCAATGCGCTGCGCAGGTCATGGCTCGCATGGACCTGCAGGTTAGTGTCACTATCCTTGAACGTTGCAATCCAGTAATGCTTGTAGCCGTTGAAAGGCATGAAAAATATAATCTAGGCACTAATAGCACCCATGCAAGCCTACTAATTTTTTAATAAAAATTTGTAGGTTTCTGAATTGGATTAGATCAAGTAGATTTTGGGGCTGAATTACTTTTAGACGGTAGAAGTAGCAGCACTTTAATTCGATTGAAGTAGATTTAGCAGTAGCAGACGGAAAAAAATTGCTGGTTGAATAATTCCGTGGAAACATCCTAGGCTCTCGCCAGTATGTCATCAGCGCCTTATACCAACTCTTCTTCGAGTGGTGCCAGAGGAAGCGTTGGCTCTGGCCAACCCAGTGGACTTCATCCAACCGCAGACTCTCCAACTGGTTCCCAACATTCCACTCGTAAATCTAGTCAGGAATCCATCAAAGCCGCTCCAGCTCATTCGACCCCACAAAGTCTTTCATCGCCACGGCCGAGTGTGGTTGGAGCAGCAAGTGCTTCGCAGTCCATGTCCATGACACAAAGCCAGACTAAGCAAGGCCCGGGCTTCAACCCTTTGATTTGCGGAAACGATGTCGATTCTGTGGATATTGCGACGAGAATTGCAATGGTCAAGTTTTTCAACTCTGCCAACCTCTTGGCCAACTTTAGCGAACACACACGCACACTTCGACTCTACCCTCGGCCAGTAGTAGCGTTCCAGATCACAAGTTTCCTTCGGTCCAGACCTAACCCTCCGTCACAGTTCCTGAGCAAGTTTGCTCGAACTCAAGCTGTAGAGTACCTGGCAGAATGGAGTTTGGCTCCGACAAACTTGGCGTTTCAGCGAGTTCAAACTGGGGTATACGATCCAGTCATTATTGGAGACAAGGCCAAATGGTTCGCCAACCAACTGCAGCCTATCAAATTCTGGATACATTCAGATGTTCCAGGATTGTGTTCTCTGTTACGTAATACACAAGAAGCTTCTACTCCACCGACAGGTAAAAAGAAAAAAATCTGCTACAAGTCTAAAAATTTCGTGAACATTAAATTATCTTCGTTATTTCTGCAGACGAAAGCGGTTCAGACAGTGACGACGCTGGAAGCGGCAATAGTACTTCCAGTTACTCTTCCTTGTCAGACTTTGTTTCTGAACTTGCATCATCGGAGCTGTCACCTGGGGCAAAGGGAAATCTCGCTCAAAGACAACATCGACCTGTCGCTGTCATCGAACAGTCTTCGTTTGATCGAAGACGAGCTTTTGAAGAGTGTCGAGAGAGGAACAGAAACGTCACATCAATTTGCAGCAGCCTAGACCTGTCAACAGTGTATTCGCCCCCATCAGTACTTCAGCTTCCTGGTGAAACAATAAGGGCCAAAGTACGCAGACCGTCAGTGGGGTCGCAATCGGGCTCAGGGTCGGAATCTGATACTAGTGTCAGTTCTGACGATGCGCGGGAATCAAGCAGAAGGGAGTCTGCAGCTGAAGCTGAGAGTCGGAGAAAGAGCGAAACTGGGTCTACGGACGGTACTTCATCAACAGCACCGGATTCTCCGGCTAAAGCTTCGTCTCAACCGTCAAGACAAGGAAGCTTTGGCAAGGGAGGTCTCTTGGGGCAAATTGCAAGTCAGGCCAAAGAACTGGTGAAGGAAACCAAGCGGCAAAGTAGTCAAGAGGGGCTTTTGTCCCAAGTCGATAAGGTAATTTAAATGCTTTCGAGCTTGAATCAAGCAAGTTTACGGTTCAGATTTTAAGAGGGAATTGTATTTTTCAGCTCAAAGCAAAAACTAAGGTGAAGCTTTCGGAAGTTGCGAGCCAAAGTGGATCATCGTCTGACGAACCGAAACTACTTGACTTGGTACGAATAATAATAAGTTTTTGGTCTCTTTCTTTTTCAAAAATAAAAATGATGTTAATTTTTTCTTGTAACTTATAGCTATCACATCAAGCGAAAAAAGCCGCCGAAGAAGCCGGTAGTCGTGTTCAGGCTGGGTTGAATAAACATAACCTCGAAGAACTGACCCATGCAGGGAAAAGTACTTGGGATGACATCACCAAGCAGGCGAAAAAAGGGTTGTTGAAGGTTAGTCCACGAACTTTGAGCGTTATTCTTGGTGATTTAGTTCTACATTTAATTTTTAAAAATTCTGTTCAATTTCCAGTCCTTGGGAGAGTCGACAGATGTTGGACTGGGCCAGGGACAGGGGCCACCGGTACCTGCCAACGATTCACGTCGAAATTCTGTTGAACGTCGAGACTCTGTTTCATCGTTATCATCCAAGCAATCAGTTCCCATGTCAGCCCGAAGTACCGACTCAGGTGGCCGCCAAAGCAGCCGCGACTTTTTCTCAAACATGAGCAGTGAGCTCAACGGTCTTGCAGCAGAAACTACCTCAATGTTTTCCGGCCTATTTGGCAATAAGAATAACATGTCAGGCTCGCCAAGCCCAAATCGGCCAAGTCCGTCAACTTCAATGAGCGGCAGCATGACTAGTCTTCCATCACCCGGACCTCGCTCAGGTCAAAAAGAGAATCAAAGCAGCGGCTCATCCGGGCCTTTCCCAACTGGACGAAAAGGTCTTGTTGAACGGTCTTCGCTAATTCGTCATTCGACTTCCCACTTACACCCGAAAAAGGTCAAGCAAGAAATCAAAATGATTCAGAAGTTTTCTGGGATGAACGCCAATAACCCGACTGGGGCTGAAAACCAAGCCTTTTTATACGAGGTAAGTATTGGCTCCCTCAGAGATGGATTTGGAATTGGTGGGCGCTAATCGAAATATCTGGGAAGTATGGGGCTAGTACTCACTCAAAACATGCGTATCATTTGACTTGTTAGACTGCAAGCCATTTCCCTATCCGAAGAAAGGTCATAAAAACCGAGATGTCCCATTTAAAGCAAGTTCAATTTTGAAAGCCCGTGGATCTTCGGTGTCGGGTCACTGGTTGTTTTTCGGTCCAGGAATGCAATGTTACTAAATGGCAAAAAGAAATGTATTTTTTTCAAACTGAAGAATTGTTCAAAGTTAACTTTTGGAACGCTGATAAGACCTTTAGGTACCTTCTGTATTCCTGAAAAGTCTCATCTTCGATGGAGATCTGTAGGCCCAGTTACAGCCATTTCAGTTTTTAAGTGCCCAAATTTAACATGGGGAAGATAGGCAAGTGTACCTTCGAAGTCCTGCTGTGGCCGAACCAAGAAGGATTTTGAGGAACGGACTTCTCCCATTAATTGCCCTTAGGGTCATTAAGAAGCAGACCAAGTATAAAGGAAATCCAAGACATAAAGTTTTTTGACGCCAAAAAACTGAAAAAATCGAAGATTTTCCCCCTTAGGATTTTTGGCGATTTTTAGACGTCAAAAAACTTGTTGTCTCGGATCTTCTTGATACTTGGCACGATCGTCAAGGACCTTAAAGGCAATTTATACGAGAAGTCCGTTCCTCAAAATGGCCCTTGGTCTGGCCGCAGAAGGGTCCCTTAGATTCAGTTCCCTATCTTCCCCATGTTAAATAAAACGTTTTTCGGCTATAACTGGGCCTACGGATTTCCAAAAAGGCTGAAACTTCTCAAGTGCATAGAAGAGGCCCAAAGACATCTAAAAGTTACCTCAAGGGTCACCAAGTGCCAGCCCCTTCAGAGAAAACAGGACATCTTTACGGGTCAAATTTTAGAATGTAAAACAAAACGGCACCAAAGTCTGACATAATTAAAAAGTGAGCCGATATCCGACACTTTCGGGCACAAAATTCTAAAGTCGCCATTTTAGCCTGTTTATCGACGTGGTATTGCTTCCACTACTTATTGTAAACTTTTAAGACATTTTTCACCTCGTTTGGCTTTTTTACACAGCCACCAGATTTACAAAAACCCTGCGACCCGGATATTCTGGTTTTACTTTCCAAAGTTTTTTTGGTTAATCCCGGGTTGCCCATAGCCGGGCCCATGAACTACTAGCGCCCACCAACTCCAAACATTGTTCCCTTGAAGAGTTCTACGGGTATGGAAAAATATATTCATGGATTCTGACTTTCATGTAGGTTTGCAATCAAGTACTCGCTGGAGAAGGAGTTGGCTGGCTCAAAGTTGGCAGAATCAAGAAGTTGCTGGAAGATGAAAGTTACCGAGTTATGATGGTTGCTAAAATCAATAAGACGTTAGACAGAAAAGTGGGACCTGATGATCATATCGATGATGTTGTAAGTCATCAATACTGAATAGCTGAGACGATTATTTTTTCGAGTAATTTTTATTTACAAATGTATGTGATTTTTATGTAGTGCGTGAGCAAACCAGTCTGGAAAGGAATGCTGAAATTGCTGCAACTATTAACAAACGGCCTGGAGTTCAGTTACGCCAACCGCGGCTTGGGTGGCATGGCCTCTGCTTTCCAAGTCCTTGAAATCGCCCATACTCACTACTGGACGAAGGAAATCACTGACATGGGAGATCAAAGCACTCATTATTCGCAATTTCTTGATCCAAATGCGCTAAGCCCTGGCGGGGCTTCTGCCGGTGGATCGCCATTATCGTCATCTCAGGTATCACCAGACCCTTCAAGAAGACCTTCGCAACAATCTGGCGAGCAGCAAGGTGGAACCGCCTCTGAAACGCCACCTGAACCAACACCTCAAACCCTACAAAACTCAGCTGACCTCTTCAGGGACTTGTTGAATGATAAGAAGAAATCATTAATGGCAAGACTTAGTTCTTCAGAAACACATGTAAGCCAGAACTTCAACAACCGAATCTAAATTTTTGAGTTCCCACAATAATTGAAATCGAAAAAAAATTATAGATCGAAGGCACTCCAAGTACCACAGATATCCAAGGGAACACAAACATTGTTATCAATCCTGCATGGCCACCTGGTGGCCTGCAACTACCAGGACCAGGAGGCAAGCCAAAACTTACAAGCCGCTTGTCTCAGATGTCGCTAAGATCTACAGTTTCAGATACTGAATTGGAGCAGGTAAAATATTTTTTTCAAAAATGATACATATCAGGATGAGTATCATTTTAAAAGTTGCTGCCTTTTCAGGGTATGGGCAGAGGCAAACGAAGTCCTAGCGTCTGGTCGAGTAAATCAGCGCTAGCAGCCGGTCTCCGATATCACGCGAATTCTTTGATCCCATCAAGCAATTCGCCAACAAGCCCTGAAAATGGCCGAATGTACTTGTACGAAGGCATGTTAAAGGAGCGTAGTAATTTATGGGATCAGATGCAGTTTTGGGAAGACGCGTTTTTAGATGCAGTAGCTCAAGAAAGAGAGCTTGTGGGAATGGACCAAGGTCCTCGCGAAATGATGGACAGGTATCAGTCCTTATCAGACAGTGAGAAAAAGAGACTGGAGCACGAAGAAGATCGTCTGTTGGCAACGCTACTCTACAACCTCGTTTCTTTCATGCTTATGATTAACGTGGTTGGGCAAGAAATCAAACAAAAAGTTCGACGCCTCCTGGGGAAAAGTCACATGGGACTTGTGTACAGCCAAGAAATTAATCAGTTGCTAGAACAACTAGGTCATCTGGTAAGTTGATGGTCAACACGCAAAAGTTTCCCAACGCCATTTAAAAGTAAAAGTACGTATCAAGGTTAATCTCTTTTGGAAATTTCAGAAAGGAAACTCCATCGACCTCAAACCAGCAGGTTCAAGACTCGCTCATCGGCAGACTTTTGCAGTTCATGCCGGATCAGAGCCCATTGGAGATTTACTTTTTATGGAAGTTCGGGATGATGGCCTCGTTTTGCGCAATGTTTCTGGTGCAATCGTAGAAAGGTACGTGTTGAGCTGTGTCCACAAATACATGTGTGATATCAACAAAAGCTGGCAAACGTCTTGAGTAATTAATTGTATGTTTGCACTCGCAGATGGTGGTGGGAAAGGCTGGTAAACATGACATACAGTCCCAAGACGCGTGTACTTTGTTTATGGCGACGTAACGGTGGACAAACACAGCTCCACAAATACCATTCGCGCAAATGTAAACAACTGTACCAAGCGATAAAAGAAGCCATGGAACGGGCGGCGGCCCGTGGTCCCCAACCGCTGCCCGGTAACGATCTCGGTGGCGAATTCCCCGTCGAAGACATGAAAACAGGTCAATGCGGCCTTCTTCAAGTCTGCATGGAGGGTGTAGGGCTACTGTTTGCCAACAGCAAGGTTTGCAATTTTTCTCATTCACTTTTTCATCCAATTCGCTTCCATTGCATCCTAAATGTATGAGTAATTATATACGTACGTAATCCAGCTTCTCCAATAAGTCTCACTTTAGAGAAGGAGCACACATATAAGAATTTGTGACACCAAAAATAACTCTGCCCATCAGCTAAATAGCCCAAGACATCTCATGCAAAAAAATTGTACAGGTAGTTAATTGAACAAAGCAGCAAAAAATCAAAGTGTAGGAAATTATTGTGTTGCTTTGATTTAATTTCCATGACTTTTTCGCCAATTTGTAATAGAACAAAAAAAGAATCTTGTTTCATTCTAAAGCAGGAAGGACCTCTCAAACTTTCCTATTGCTCTTTTTCCGTGTGATTTATTATTACAATACATTTTAATCAACCTCACCACAACGTCTTCATCTTGTTTAAGCTTTCGTGTCCGTTTCCTATATAGCCTTGAACCATAAACATTTCATCAAAAATTTTGCCTATAGGCTTATCGGATCGCCAGGCGGCAATAAATACATGTATAGTTACAACAATTGTAGGAGAAAGTCGGCTTTCTTCTAGCACTTGGACGTGATCAAGAACAATTTGCTCAGCTTGTTTATCTAGCGTTGTGTTGAATATGTTGACATGACCCGAAACATTTACCGATGCGAGAACTTGAACAATGATATGAACAATAATCAGACACATTTAAAATTTCCACCCCACATGAAAAACAGTGGTATGTGCCATCATCCAGACCTTTTGCATGAAACTTTTTCAATGTTATTATATAATATCTCTATCTCATCCGAACATGTGTCTGTCCTTTTCTCTATACAATTCCATGTGTCTCTTTCTCTCTCTTTCTCTTTCTCTCTTTCTATATTTTCTCTTATGTTGTTGTGCCTGGAAATGCCTCCAGATGAACGTCTTTTTCAAATTGGAGTATTTTCAAAATTCTCAATCCATCTATATATATATTTAATCGCTATTTCGTGTTTAGATCAACTAACTTTTACAAATCTCGGTATAGTCTTTTGCTAGTCTTGTGTTCTGCACAGGGTTGGTTGATTATATTATAGCGTGTGGTCATCAAGTTGATCTCTGGTGCATATTTCTGCACAATTTTCGCTTATTTGAGTGATATTATCAGTAGTTTTATAAATTAACAGTTTGTGAGCGTTTTTCTTGAGTATTTGAAGTAGAAATTTGAGTAGTGGTATTTGCTATATTGACTGACGAGTGAGTACATTATAGCAAATGAAGCTGGAAACAGGGAAATTTCTTTGGGCAAAACTTTGGAGCAGCCAAGAGACATTTTCCTGGAGGCGAATATTTCAATGTCATCACCATAAAAAAATCAAAATCTTATCCTCTTCCTGTTCCCTGTCTTTGACACAAACTTCCGTTGAGAAAGTTGGACGGAAGTGATTGTTTGTGAAGCAAGGAATTTTTGAGATGGTCCTTCTGCATGAAAATCTGATGGAGGAAAAATGAGCATTTAAACTATTAGAAAGACAAGTCTATCAGAATTAGAGCACAGAAGTTAGCCATCAGAAACAAAGTATATAAGAAGAGCAGCAGTTTGATGAGGAAATACTTTTTCTCTTCCCGGCCATAAGTTAAGCACAAAATATGAAACCAAAAACCTCTCTCTTGTTGCACATCATCAGTCAATCAAATTTCACGACCAAAAAAACCTTGATCTGTCGTCCTTCTCTCCCTGTTGTAGACTAGCAAGTATTTTGATGATGTATATCTTTACAATGGTGAAAATTATTAACTGAAAGGGGTTTCTGTGTATAATTTTTATGCGGCGTCGACATTCAATCTCGGTTCTTGTTGTGTACTTGCCGATCTGTTTCTCTCTTCTGGATCCCGTTCGTTCTTCTCTGCTGACAGGATTTCGAGGTATTTGTTGTATACCTGTCATTCAATCAAAAGTCTTTTCACTCATATATTTATTACTATATATTATTCCAAAAAACACAAACTTTTTCCTCTTGTTTCGTAAAACCACGCGACCTTTTTGAGTATTTTTTGTCAACTCCGACCAACATGTATTTTTTTAGTTTTTGAAGATTTCCAGCGCCGATGAAGCTGGCACACACATTGACGGGGTTATCTAAAAAAAGTACACGATTGTTTTGTCTATAGTAGTCGCGAGACAGAGGACATTTCAATGAGCATTCTATAGATTTTTTAGTACTATTGTAACATTATTAGACGAAATTCTCGCCTCTTGTTACCACTCTGTACCTTGGTAAACTTAGTAAGTATCTGTTGCACGTCTTGTGGATGCTACATAGTTGACTCTGGAGTCAGTAGTGGGGCCGCGGATCGATATATGATGCTGGAGTTTTTGTTTGACCGTAATGGAAGTAAAGATTACGGACGGTAGTGTGGAAAGTAGTAATTTTTAATTTTTATACATTTATATAACTAGAGCATCCGTTTTTGTTGCTTCCAGTGTAGAACAACTTGATCAGTGATTGATTGCGCATTTATAAACTAGTAGAGATTTTTATAATATCTAATTGCGATTGTGGCCGTGTTCAGTAGAAGTAGTGATGGAAACGTCAGTGTTAGTCAGTTCTGATGATGCCGGATGACTGAAAAATTTACCCTATATTAACCTGAAAAATCGCCTGGAAAGCAGTGAAAGAAACCCGAAAAATCCTTGAATATATTTTTTACCAAAATACTAGACAAGAAAACCTTTGAATTTTATATATACATACACATATTTTCCCGAGAAGTTGATACGAGAAATTGCTGTGACTGAAGCATGGCCTGGTATCGGTGTGTGTGATTGTCGTACCCAAAAAGGCCTCAACAGGACAAAGTACAAGCAAATACCTTGAAAAAATCTAACGTACTCAAAGCTTATAGCAGGAAGCAAGAAAAATGTTTAGCGTCATGTAGAAGGCCATCTCTGACTTTCCTTTTGCAATCATTCATTACTTTCACTACTTACTCCACCAGATGGTCCAGCTCCTCAAATTACCTATGAACAAACGCGATGCAAAAATTGCAAAAATTTCCAGCTTATCTCCAAGAATCTCTTCTGTCCACAAAAAATGTTTATGATTAGTGTTTTATCCTTGTAGATGTTTTTAGTAAGTAGATACTGAATTTTAATGTGAATGAGCATGTTTTCAAGATCGATTAATTATTATTATTGATTGAACACTGTTTCAGCATGACTGTGGTTCAGAAATGTCAAAATTAGTAACTTCCACCAGCATTTATCGCTTGCCTTGAATGAGTAGAATTGGCTTTCTTTAGCTGCTTCAGTTACTGAACGTGTAATCAAAATTTCCCATCCTTTGGGCCAGTTCCGAAACGTTGCCGAGTGTAATTAGTTGAGGTCTCTTGTGCACAGCCTGCTGTGTGAAACGGCCAACTTCAAAAATCGGGATTTTATTTGGTTTTTATCATTTCTCCTGGACAAAATTGCAGGGTCTCTTTTACCGATTCACCACTGTTGTTTGACGTTTCAAAAACAACATTTTACAAAGAGAGCACACATGTTAATACAGGTGTTGAATGGAAGAAAGTTTTGGTAATTGCGACTTTCTCTTTGCAGTTCTTTGTTCGACTCGATCATATCCGCAGGTGCTTTACTCGAAAGGGAGGAATCTTTGTTCTGGAAGAATACAGTACGATTCAGCTCGAGTTTTGTATTTTACATTGAGCATTTTTTTGAAAAAAGTTTCGAAGAATTTTAATTAACCATCCAAATTTTAACAGATCCAAAAACTCGGCAAGTTATCCAACTATTGCTAATTGCAGACGTTACATTACAATTATTTTTATGACTCTTCCAAATTGCAGGTGCACTTTTAGGTTGCCATTCTTTAGGTTGATGCATTCAATGGGATAGTTGAACAGCGTAGTGACTTTTGCGTAGTGACCATCTGGCGTTGTTTCTGATTTTGTGGCGTATTGGTTTCTACTGGAGTGAATTTCCAATGCGTATCGAGTTGCGTAGTATTGTTGGTGCGACGCACTGGATCCTGAAACGAAGCTTCATTCATGGCTAAGTGCTTCAGGCTAGTCATTTGAAGTTTGGTTTTGAAGCTGGCAAGATTTCCAAAAAATCATGGCTAATTCCTGGAGAGGCTCGTGCGTGGTGTGCCAAGTGGAGTTTGAAGCTTGTGACTTCAACAAATTATCACGTTCTTGGAAGGTTGGTAATATTTTTTCAAATATCTCTGACCAGATCTCCTTTGATTTTTGATTTGAGGCAGGTTAAAGCAGTACTTAAGTATCGATTCCAGCAAAGCAGGAAAAGCTGCTTCGAAAAAGCTCATACACTATGCATGCGCTAAAGACTTTGCTAGGATTTTTAGTGGATATGCGCCTAAGGAAATACTATTGCAACTATTGCGTTAACAAGTGCATTGAAGGATCCTGTAAATCATAGCAGCAAAAAGGTTCTGATTATAGATCGAAAGGTAAACAACAGACTGTGGATTTGGTCGACATTTTAAAGCGCCAAACGGCTTTGTTTCTTGAAAGTTCAAGGAGGGAATCTTCAATCCAAGGAGGAAAAATTTGCTGAAAACAGTTCATGTTCAAGCTGCAGTTTAGAAAGTTTTCAAAGAGATTTTCGAACGTCGTAATTTTGGGATAATCTTGGTGAAACAAAATTCAGACTATCACGCAAGTCATTCAAGCTGTTGGAATACAATAAATCGGTTTGTAACGTCTCTGATCTATCATCCTAAAATGAGCAAAAGTAGTAGGAGAACCCGACCCGGAAGACGTGCCCATCAGACGTAGACTAGATTATAGTCGCGTTTCTAATAAGACGTGCAGTGCTTTTTTTAATTTTGCATTTGCTTTTGTTGTAGGTGGTTACTTTGAGCACTTGCAATCATCAATTGCATGGCCAATGCGCTCAAAATCTGTGGATCGTGGCTGACGATGCGAAATGTCCACTGTGTGCCAAAAAGCTGGAGGGGTATCGTCAGACCCAAGACATGTCGTCAACTAACTGGGAGTGCCTTCGTGGGTTGGGTCCGGTCAAACAATTTCCGGTCAAGTATGCCGAAAAATTTGACCCCAGCTTGTTCCCCGATGTGCTGGATTTGACCATCGACTGGGGTTCTTATGAAGAAGACGGCTACCGCTTTTACCAGGAACGGAAAATAGCGCCGGTTAGAGATGAAGTGAGTCAAAAAGTTATTTGAAGGGTCTCTATAAAGTTCTGTCTGCCTCAGATTCTAGAAGCTTTGACTTTCTCTCCCTCTTTTTAGAACTCTGGAGTTCAGCCCTATAGTTAGTTAGAGAACTCGCACCCTTCGAAGCGATATGAAAGAATAGATTCTCGATTAGTCGTTAAGTTTCACAGCTAGTAAAGTTGCTGGTTAATGTCAAAACGCTTTGTCAGCAAATTCTCTCGTTTCACAACAAAACTCGGGTGGATCTGCTAAACCTGTTAGAGTTCACTAGAAATCACATCATTCCACATCTGTTTTTTACTTCATAGGTTCTGAAGGAATGGACGGAACGCTTCTATGAACCAAAATTCGGCAACGAAGAGCTTCGCAACCGTGAGTGGATCAGTTTCCGCGGAGAAGCACTTGAATAAGCGATGTTGATTCGAAGTACTTTGTATGTTAGTTTGAACATTTTGTTAAGGTATACTATAATGAACTATGGTGAACTGGTAGGAATCTACCTTACTAGCTGAAAAATGCCAATGTAATGGCCTTTAGTCTTCCGTTTGTAGCCAAGTGTGATGCATATATTTGCATTTGAAAATCAGTTGAAGTATTATATTTCGTTCGCTAGATTGCATGCTCTAGCTTTTTAATTTCACACATACATTGTAGTTTTAGTTTTCAGTTTTGAATCTTTGAATGCCAAATATCACGAAATCTCTAGTTGAAGTAATTCAGAATCAAGTTTGTATTTTGTAGTACATGAACTAACTTTGAATGAAAGCAAATAAACGCATGAAGAAGACATCGGCTTTGCTAAAGATTTATTAAGAATAGAAAACTGTACTGTCATATAGTGTTAGTACTAAACGATACAAACAATGGCAACGACACATACTGTATATTTCTAAAGGGCAAACTGATACTAGCTCATGATTGCAGGTGACCCTTGGCTAACATCTAATCGTTAATCAAATGAGGCCCATGACTTAGACGGTAGATTATAAGAATAATATCTTATACAATTCACGGTGGAAATCGATATAGGAGTTTGTACATGCACTTGCTTGAAGAGGTCTAAACAGTTTAAGGTTGTAGAAGTTGTTCAGCTCTTGCTTGATGCCTGCTAAGACGAGTTTTCTAGAAACTTGCTCAATCTTTAGAAGAACCTATTTCCAGGAAGTTGGCATAGATTTCTCTGGTGCAGGTTCCTTGTGGGTTAAAACCAAACTTGTGGTAACTGCCGTCATCGCATACAACTGCAATACAACCAATATCAGTTTCACATCAGCATTCACTTAGGTTTTGGTAACTACTTTTAAGACAAGAAATACAATGATATACCTATGACGGAATTAGGGTCAGCATTGCTGAAGGCACAAATACACGGGGCGTTTCCGGCTACCTGAAACTTCGTGAAGCTCCACTTTGAACTGAAGTACTTGGGAAGGAAAGTTGCCGACGCAAACCTGCAACAAATCAATAATCAGTATACAAAAGGTGTTAAAGTCAAGCAAGAACTTTGTGGTTGACTGTATGTAATATTTCTATCTTACGTAGAAGATCGATTCTTCTTAGGGTCATCGATAGCGAAAATATGGATGGTTCCATGGTCAGAGGACACACACAATAGTGTTGAATCATGATTAAAATTTATGCAGTAGATAAGCGCTGAATGAGATCCCCTCCGTAGCTCGTTCACCATTGTGCCGTTGAAAGTCTCGAAAATTCTGATTAATGTTCCCTTCTCAGAAGCTGTCGCCAGAAATGTTCCCTGCAAAAACCAAAAAGCACTTAACAACCAGAATTCAACAGCTGCTAATTTCTGACGTTTCTCTACCTGAACATTCATAGCGATACATGACAACGCCGTTTCATGTGCAGTAACCGTAATAGGCGCCTTCTCTGTATTTCCCAAATCGACGATATCTACCTGACCTGAGCTCTGCCCCGGAAAGGCCAGTAAGGAGTTTGTTGACGACGGGCACAGCACACACAGACCTGAAAAATATCATAACATTGCAACCTTACTTTAACCAACGTTAATAAACTAATGCATCAAACCTACCTCTCGGATTTGAACAAGTCTCGAATACATGAAGCTGCTGAGGCGACTGGGTAAACGTATACACTTTGATCACGTTGTCTAATGCCACAACTATCCGATCCCTTCTGAGCTTCACACTTCGTACTGCTGATGAAAACTCCATTTCAATCACAGTCCGCTTCTTCAAATCGTCCCATATCATCACTGCAAGAACCACAAATCACGTCAGCGAATATCTATCAAATCCCTCATTTTCTTCAATTTCTTAGCTATTAGAACCTACCTTTGTTCATGGGATACTTGGGATTAGGTCCACCACCCACTAAAGCTAAGTAATTGCACCGAAACAACATTTCAACTCTCCCCAGTCCTTCGTCCTCAAAGTCATGGCGCTCTTTCTCCTTCAGTGGATCACAGTTGAAGACTCTGAAGCCCGACTCGGTCCCACAAGCAAAACAACCTGAAAGTTAGAAGACAGTTCTGTACTTCGCTTTTTCAAACAACAATCTGCATCAATTAGTCAGAAGTCAGAACTAACCTTGATCCTGGTTGAATCCCACATACAACAGCCCGTTACGGTAAGGATTACTTGATATATCCATTTTCACCAATGATTTCAGTCTCCAGTTCGGTAATCCTCTACAAACTCTCCTTTCTCAATACTTGAACTTTCTGTAAAAACCAGCAAATACAGGGAATCAGAACAAGCTATTTACGTAGATAACCCAAAACGAGTAATGACATCAGCCCTAATCGTTATCATCTTACAGTGCAATTATCAAATGATCTGAAACTTACACTTTTCCCGTTTTCCTTCGACTACAACTCACTGGGTTTACATCGTAGACCAGATTTTTTTCAAATCTCAAGTTGCTAATCAAAATTCACGCAACAAACTTCCGTAAACGTCAGTTTGAGTCTGCAATCCACTTCAATTTTCTTCACTGAATCATGAATGTCAGTCCATAATTTTCAAAAACTCAACTTTAGCTTTCACATCCAATGAAGAACACGTCTTTTACACCAACAATCATAAATTAATCCTGTTGATTAATAGTTCAATTCCGTAACAACGACAAACAACACGAGATTTGAACTTGACAAAAAGATTTACGCGTCAAGCAAAATCGAGTGAGGAATTTTCGCTATGTTTACATCTGAATGCTCGTGCTTCAGTATTGAAACAGCTGTGTTTACACGGACTGTCAAAAGCTGCGGTAAGCGCCATCTCTTGCCGATGAAATGAACGTCTCGACTATGCCCTATTGATTGACGCTAGATTTTCAAAACTTTTGGCGTTCCTTGAAAAACAATTTATTTTTGTCCATGGAACTTTGTTTTTATGACCAACATTTGCAGAAGATCATCACATGGTTATGCCTTTCTATATAACATACAGTTTTATATCTCTTTTTCATAAATATTTTTTCATCACAACAGGCAGGTTTAGTAGAACTCGCATCCAACCTGTACAACGCTTGCGACTTTCAACTTTTGGCTCTAACAAACTAAAACATCCGTACACTTCGCATATGATTACTGACAATCAAACCTACCGATAGAACACACTAGCAACATTAATAATCACTTTGTCTCATTGATATACATGATGAAGGCAACAAAGGCCCCTTAGTGTTAGTTCTAGCATTCTACTTGTTGTACATTCAGTTGCCGAGACTTGGCAGGTTTTTTTCAAACTTTTTAGCGTATTTCTTTCACTTAGCTGTGAGCGTGTCCTAATCTAGCCCGACGACAAGCATAATAGTAGTTTACAGTATTACAAGGAAGGCCGGAAACTTCCTCCTGATTCTAAGGCTACAAGGATCAAGCATGATCCATATTCTTGTAATTATTGCGATAGTGACAGTCAAAAGTCAAGATTTGAAAAACGGCTTCTTTTAGCCAACACTATACAGTTAGAAGCTTTTGTAAACGTGGAGAATTCTACGAATAGGGAAACTAATAATGACATTGGTACGTTTCGACGTACTTGCCTGAACACAAAATATCTACCTTTCATCCGAATTGATTGTTAAAAACAATCTCTAACAGAAGCAGTCTACACACTCAGACTTGCGCTGAAATAACTACTATCATCACAACAATTTAGACTGGAATCGATTTACAAGTACTCAATATGATTAAACAAAGTTTATGCCGAATAGTCCTGCTGTGAAGTACAACACTCCGTCTCTGTCTCGTGACAAACTATTGTTTTCGGAGACCACAGCTAAGTCGAAATATCCAAACAATAGTTACACTCCTACCATTTCATACTCATTCACATAACAAAATCATCTGCTTGCATTGCCTTGAGCTGATTACTTCTAAAATAGCGATACTGTTCGTATTCAACTAACTACACTACTCAACAATTTTTTCAAACATGACCAACTTAAGCGCTCGATATATGACTTCATTATCGGTAATCATTAGGTTCTGGCACGAGCCAGGTTCTCGTAGACATCATCACATTTTCGTCAAACTGTACATTTCGAAGTCCACCGAATGAGTAGAGTGTGGACTTGTAAAAAATATTCTTCGTCTTCTTCAGCTGATCCAGTCAGGAGTAGTAGCGTGCGTCGGCGTCGACAGAAGTGAAAGCTCACTCGAGATTTGGAAATTCGTTTTCATTCGTATCAGGAGGCGCAGCAACAGCATCCTTCATTTCAGCCAGCTTGTCCGACTCTGAAAGCGATACAAAAGTTAGTGAAACTCTAAATTGCAGGGTAAAAAAGCTCTGTACGTAAGCAGTCATTTAGCGGGTACAGCGGTCGGAAATGGGGGTTGTGATACAAGGGACACCTGACATGCTGTGAGGAGATGAACCTTTGAGAATTCCAGCGTAGCTTGCTGTTCCAGCGTTGCCTCCAGATTTCTTTGAATCCGCATCCCCGATCAGCCTACAGGGCCATTTAAAACCGTATCTCAATTAAGAATCCTCGACAAACTTATTAGTGCAATAGTTCACGTAAATGTGCCATGCAAAACATGCCATTTCTAACTATCAAATGACTTCTAGATTCTAGACTACAGCAAAAAGGTTAGAATCTCTCTACAAAGCCCAACACCAAACAGCTACGATATCTATTATACAGCAACTCCAATCAACCAAGAAAATCATCTTGAACTCATGAATAGTGTTCCATGGAAAAAAGTTCCCGTAAACGCTACAAAGATAGAACGCCTCGAGAGAAAGAAGATTCCTACCTCGGCAACCTACACAATAAAGTGGGGTGTGAAATATCAAGAATTAACCTCGCAAATCAAATATCTTTGCTAATCTTACCTATGCTGTTTTAAGAGTACGCATTCGCCACCTTCCTTTGTGTTCAGACCGTAAATGTACAGTACGCCATCGTAAGAAGCGACAAGAACCCGGACATTCTTGCCATCCACTCCTGGTACGTGAGTCACTGCAACAACGCTTTGCAGGCCTTGGAAAGGAAGAGGGATTGTGGCGAAGGATCGGCCCTGGTCCCAAATCTCGGTAACTTGAGTTGGTAGTGATGCTTTCATCCAGCCCATCCAAGAAGACGCCGTCGACTCTTCTGGTACTTCCCTGCAAGCAAAAACCCCATTAATAAACCTCCTGACACCAAGTATAAACAGTTGTCAGTTTACAACTCACTGAGGTTGCTTCAACAGAAAGACATGTACAGTTTCCGTATTCGAAGACACAGCCAAGAAGGAATCATCCGGTGAAAAGGCTATCGAATGGATCGTGGCACATCTTCTCATTCCTCTACGGAACTCAAACAACCTCGTCCCATCATCTGTCCGGAACACCCTGATGACCGTGCCTTTCTCCGAAGCAGTTGCTAATAAGGTCCCTGAAGTATTGAAAGCGAGGCAAGCCAAAGGCGAAGCGTGGGCCTGGATCATAATCTTGGCTTGAAGGTTGAAGGCATCGAAAACTTGTACTTGACCCGTCATCGCCGAACCAGGATATGCAAGGTACGAGGTCTCTTCATTGACACAGAGGCCAAGAATACCCTTGGGATTCGGAGGAGTTTCCCGAATGGTGTGCAGGATTTTCATGTCTCTGATGTTATGAATGTACAGCATTTCTTCCAGGCATACCACCAGTCTCTGGAAAACATAAAAAAGTTTGAATCAGCACAAGTTCATATGGCGTCCAGCTGTCTCTCATTATCAATTGAAACAAGTTCATTCCCCACATGATTCATTTGCTTTAACCACACGTTTTAGATCTTGCTATCAAACGTTGTGATAAATCTAACGCTAGCTTCCTTCTGCATATCATCCGTACTTGCAAATCCATTCTACAATTACATCATCCATATACTTTTTCACTCAAAGTCACAAAATGTCATCTGTCTTCTTTCTTTGGCACTGCATACGCTTCTGACTTGCTACAGTCAACAACAACCAGGTAGAGCCCATTAATCTCTAGTCTCCTTGCAAACAATCCCATCAAAACTGAATACATTTAAAGGAATCTATCTGTACACAAGAGCCAAATACTAATCACCTCTCTCAAACTAGAAAACCTTCCGATTTTTAACACACAATCAGCCTTCCAGCCAAAGTATGTCAACAAAAAGAAGCCTGTATAAATTATCCCAAAAAGATACTCATTGTCTCTCGATCCTACTTAACAAAGACTTGATCATGACATCGTCAAATAGCACTAACATCCCCATAGTCTTTAACGTTGACGACAAAGATGGCAAATGGTGCAAGATGCATGAGACTTGTTGCACCTTAACCACCATGTGCATCAGCATGGCCTCCATCCATTGTTTACATCGAAGAACCAAGCACATCAGCTGATGTCTTTTGCTAACACGCAACCCTATGACGCTTCTCCCTGCGCTGCAGCGTAGCTACATCTCTGCTATCATTTTGCATTCACTCCATTGCGTACTATACGAAAACTTCTTCTTCTGACTGACTGACTGACGACGCCATTGATATCTCACAAGGTTCATCAAGGAAGTCCATAAACTACGCTCGTTTTCCTTGCATTCTAGCACTGATCTTGTACTTGCGTCCTTTGATTGTTGTCCTGGTTCAAATTTTACTGCGTCCTAACAACCGTTTATCTCATTGACCATCTTGCGTCATTCACAACTTTTGCTGATTCTGCAAACTTGTCCTCTGTAAACTACACAAGTCAACATTGATTACATAACCTTCCAATGTTTTCATTTGTACACACGACTTACAGCTCTGTTCAGCCTGACAGCCAAGATGGTGTTCGAATACGTATAGTTGCAAATCTCATTCCCCTTTTTGAAATGGCATACTCGTAGTTTTCTAGGGCTCAACGACGAAACAACAGCAACCAACGACGAAGAAAATAGTCTTTCAACAATAGTGATTCCGTCAGGGGCAATCGCTTCATGAATCCTTTCAATTTTGTCCACACTATTCACCGATTCCAGAGACCAGCCTTGCGAAGTTCCAACTCCGAGTGATGAAAAGTCCTGGTTGAATTGGACGTAAAGGATCTTTTCACTCATTTTGGCAAAATTATGGTATTTTCACACGCTGATGAGTTTGGCAAATTAGTAAATTAGTTCACCAATTCTGATAAGCTCGGTCGAATCGAGATCAATCTTTGCAGCTACACAGATCGAAACTAGACCAAAGGAAAATTTGTAAACAAACAGAATCCTAAACAGTTTTCCTTTGATTTTCTCCCTTCAAAATCACTTTGCACTTGGCCAAACTTCAACTTTTGCTAACAAACAATGTTTTTCTTAATTTACCAACTAATTAATTTCAAAAACGCGCTACGATTTACTAATCTAAAATTAATTTGTCGCGATTAAACCTTGAATTTTCCCGTCCCAATGTGTGTTGTGTCCCATCTGAAGCTTGAGAGCAAATGAGATGAATGCTCAGATTCCCTCCTTTTGAGGAAATACAAACTGCGCATTGTTTACATTGAGAATGCATATGGACTACTTCGCAGTTCTGATCCTCTCGAGCCATCGAGTTGTCCTCGTTTTCTCGTGTACTCGATGACTTCTCCCCTCTGCTTTGTTGACATTTATGTTACGCCATTTTCGCAGGGGATAAAAAGTTCGCTACTTGTTCAAGCGAGCAGCGCGAAGCGCGAAGCGCTGCTGACCTTCGAAGGTTTGTGGGTTGTTGAAAACGCATACAATTGGTCGTAAGGAAATGAAATGCTCTTTGTTCAACAAGTGCAACAGTGGCTCCTGGTGGTACTGCACTTGATATGCGCTAATATTCTTGGGTTCCCAGTTGGTTGTCAATGGATGCTGTGCTAAAAGGTTGATCGTGTAATTAAGTTAGTCGAAACGAAGGCTGCATTGCCTTAAGCTGTGGCTTAGTTCATAGTTAGATTTTGATGCAAGTGGGAACCTATGGCAGTGATGCTTTGTTCACTTTGTTGCAGGTTATGCAGCCTCTTCAGGATGAATTGTGTTGGAGATCTGCAACGCTTCGAAGTGGTTACACCTGAGATTAGTTTATGCTGCACGAGATGGAAAGTGCAGCAAGATCGCAGACAAAAAACTAGATGCTCAAGGTCTAAAAGACAAAAAATTGATAGGAGCTGTCACAGATATTCTGGAGCCAGAAAGCAAAAGTGATTATATTAGTTGTAGCTGAGAACAATTGAGAAAAGCGAGTAATGTTTTTGATCGATTCTTGTTTATAGTCAATGATTGCGATTCTATATAGAAATTACCTGGCATGACATGAAATGACAAGCTAAATATTCAGGCAGTGTATCAGTCAAAAATACGTAAAGTTACTTATCTTAAAACCTCTTCGGTTCGATGAGAGTCAAAAATTATCTTGTTTGTAGTTGATCACGTATAAAAAGTTATAATTTTAAACCGTATATGTATCATTCGCGAAATCTAATCCGAAAAGTCACTGAGCATCTCCTTAGTCTAATTGAGAACTTCTACAGACGAGTCAAAATCACCAGTTCCTCCAATTGTAGTGTTAGCTTCAACATCAACTACTTTAAGACGAGATCGTTCCACAAGACGTGCAGGAGCAGCTGAAGTCCTGATATTGTTGTTGTTTGATGAATTGCCCTGACCTGCCTCAACTGTCCAAGTCCCATCAGGTCGAATAGTCACCGAAATTGCATGCTGTGTTTTAGGGTCCTTCAGAATTGTATCCAAAAGCCTGCATACAAAAAAGTGTTAGATTAGTCCATGTTAAACTCAAGCTGACTGAATATTGCAACCTCATGTATTATAACTCACTCGTTCAACTGAATAGAAGATTCCGCATATCCACTCTTCTTGCAAATAGGACAGGAATAGGAATACTTCCCTGTTCTCTTCATATTCTCGTCATTGAATTCCAGAAGAGCCTTGGCGTCAAAACACGAAATGTGTTCACAACTCCACAATCGAGCAGGATACTTCATCCGCTTCAAAGTGAGTGGACACAGTAGTGAGACCTTGACATCCGTAGAGAGCATCTGAACACTTCTGGAAGAGCTGGAAGTACTGGATCGAAATACTGCAGGAAATAACAAGGCTCAATTGTCATATGGATCAATAGCAAACAATAATGACACAATGAGAGCAACTTACGCATTTGTATCTGCTGTCCAATTGGCAATTTCGTCAGAACTGAAATACGTCTATCCATGGCTGTGTCAGAAGAAGTTGAAGCTGATTGTTGCTGCTGGACCATGCGGGTAGAAGCGGAGCTGGAAGAAGGTCTTACAACAGGACGGGCAAAAACTGGAGTACGCCGTGGACAGTCAGCTTCATTCCGAGACGTGGTTGTGGCGGAAGGTCTCCAAGAACTTCGATCCATGGAAAACGACACTACTCCATCCCTACGCTGAATAATCAAGGATTCAGGTGCTATCCTTAGGTTCCGACAAACTCTTGATATAAGGCCATCCGACAGTCCTCCGGAATATGGCGCAGTTCCAGGCACTCGCGTGGAACTTGAACGTTGTAGCGGCATTTTCACTGTTCAAGAAGATTGGTATCTACGAAGATAATAGAAAGAATGTAAAACAAACCACAATCTCACTTCAAGCACAATTAAACCCAACTCACTAATATTTACCTGAGCAAAAACCAACACTTTCACAAAATTTAGCACCAACAATAGCTTTCCCGCCAAAATCCCAAACTTGAGCTCCACTTTCTTCAAGGACCAACTCTGCAAGGTTCTCAGGATGAACTGCAGACTGTTCTGGAAACATACCCTTAAATATTACGTTTTTAGAACATTGTAGCAATGTCATTCTTCTCCTTAAGGCTATTTGTGTCATTCTTACATTTTTGGATCGCATTTAATGTACATACAGAGGAACTTGTATTGACTGAAGCTCATCTGCGTTCCATGCCAATCAGCTGGGATAAACTTGATAATTCCTTGCTTTTGTTATTCTAGCCCCTTGAGATAAATCGACTAACGGAGAGCCCCAATGGGCCATGAGTCATGACATGACGATACAAAAACGTCTAGAATGAGACATGACAGGTTCAGAGGAAGTTGCACCTGAACACCAGATTGAAATGAAAACATAGAACTGAAGCAGAAACCAGTTAAGATCAGCCTGAAGCCAGAAAGCAAGAGCGATGAAGGGAATACTTGAAAGCTAGATTTATACAAGATATTATGCCCATTGCGTAACAACATTCATGATAAGGTCATGCGTCTAGAAATTGAATTTGAAGTTCTGGTTCTACGAGCTCCCGAGCCAATATAAAAAGTCATGGGTTCTTCCCCCAGCATTGGCGAGGGTGGAGAAACAGGAATTTTCGATTTCGGAAGAGCCAAGCGCTGTTGGTGAGATCTGGCTTTGGGTGCTTGTGGCAGCTTCTGAAGTGTAACCATAACTGGCTTCAGTGGTCGGTTGCCCCCATGCAGACTCAAATACGAATTCGCTGGTACTTCTTGAGGTTGAAAAGGCTTTTCTGCTACTTTCGTCTGATTCAAGCAACGACTGGGATTTCGAACAGGGCAAAGTCTTGAGGACGTTGATTTGGCGAGATGGACTGAAGATCGAACTGTGTGAGCTGAAGAGACGGAAGGATTGAGCATGTGACAGCTGCTTAACTTCGAAGGAGGCTGGGAAGACTTGAAGGATGCTCGAGATGGAGTTGCTGAGAACGGAGTCAAGGTTTCTAGAATTTTTGAGATGTAGGTCATGTCCAGTTGAGTGTTTGCTTGGGCGATGTTTGAAACATTGGAAGGTGTGTTGGGATGTAGGTGCTGATGTGATTGTGCAATGGTTGCAGTACTAGAATGAACAGATGAAGCTGGAGGTTGTCCAAAGTTGGAAGCCGATGGAGGTTGCCTTTGGTATCTAATGCCGCTCTGAGGATGAGCCTCCATATTGTGATTGGAAGTCGTCTGACTATGAGAGGAGCCAGTACCAGGACGGCTGAGATTGACTTCAGAGAGCTTCGCAGTTAGTAGTGAACTGTGGATTGAAGGACTGGTTTTCGGCAAAGACGGTGAAGTTGCAAGAGTAAAGTTGGAATCTTCGCCTGAGAAGACGCCAGAATCACGGTTGTTGATGAACCGGTACAGCTGGAAGTTGCGGTTGCTGGCGTATTGCTGATCCATTGCTTCAAGTGTTTCATGATGAGCTGAAGGGCTTGAGGGTCGGTGAAGTTTAAAACGACTGGTGCTTGCAGGGCTTCTTTGGACCTGTTCTAAAGTCAAAGAAGTTTTAGCTTCCAGTGCTGGAGAATGAGAATTCTGAATGTTTTGGCAGGCTTTACCATTGCGGACACCGCTGGAAGCGCCTGGACAAACGTTATTGGACGCTATCATTCCGGCTGATTGACTCTTCAGTTCGATTTGAGTTGGAGAACTTGAAAAGTTGAGCTTCATAGCGGGCTGCGTTCTGAAAGCTTGTCTGACCGCATTGTCGCTTGACCCACGACGTTTAAGTACTGCACCAGCGGCTGAAGTGAGACCTGAAACGACTGAAAACGAGTTGCCAATATTATGATGAAGGTAGGACATGAAAAAGAACTTCAAAAACATACCTTGTTCAGAAGCGTTCACGCAATGCTTTTGTACGTTCCCGGCAACTGCACTAACCTTCTTGACTAGTGCCTCAGCGCATTTATAGATTTCAATTTCAAACGTTTTCCAAGCATCGGATTCTGGGTCCATTTCAGCTTGAGAAGATGCCGCGATCCTGGCCTGGTTCACCATTTTTCTTGTACTTTCGGATCTTCCGCAGCAGACCTGGGGACAAAGTGATCAAAATCGACATATGTAATTTGTCAAATACTTGAAGAATTTCAGCAATCTTACCCATTCGATGACACTTGCAATAAAGTTGACAGTTCCCACAGAAAACTCGCGAATTTGCTGAAGTTCCCTGACTACGTTGGCCAAAGCAGCACTTCGAATCTCCGAGGAAGACAAGAACATGGCCATCTTGGATGCAAAAAGCTTGCCTTCAACTTTTTGCTCATCGTCTAAGTCATCAAATAGGTCTTCAGCAGGGTCAGATTCTTCATCCTGGTCTGTAATTTCAACAGCAAGTATGTATCAAAAACAAATATTACTTTAAAACTTCTTTTGTTGAAGTTGAAGTACACTTACTCTTTCTGAGCAAATACTTCTTGAACAAATTCTCAGCCTCTATCCAACAAGAATATGACAAAGGATCGCTGGGTTTTGCAGTGGCATTTGAGACCCCAGGAGAAGCTGGATTCCGGATCGCGGGTTTTGACTGCTTGGAACGACATCCACGAGTTCGGTAGTGATCCATGTCCAGATTCTGAAGGATGTTGTCAACTTGGTCCATTCGCTTACAAGCTTCACCAAATATAATGTTTTCAATTTCTTGGTCCAAGTTACAGGGAGATTCGCCAGCTTTGATGGTAGCATCAGAGGCAACTGAAGCGTGGCTGCCTCTTGGTACACCGAAGTGGTTGGTGTTCTACAAAGTTACACGAAAACTCATCAGACAGAAGTTCGCATTTTAACACTTTAAATTGTATATCGAACCTGAAGGAAAGGGTTATTTCCAGAAAAGTCGCGGTGAACTTTAAAAGGCTGTGACTGCGACACAGTTGCCTTGGATCTCTGCGTCCTCGGTGCCATCGCTGCATGATCTTCATCATTCATGTCGTTACCGTCAAGAGCCCAATCAAGTTCAGATGCAAAGCGGTACACTTCGACTGGTCCATTGGTAGGTTGTGGAGGTTTAATTTCCTTCCCGACAATACCGCTGATTTCTAGACCTTCTGAAGGAACGTCGTTGAGTGGATGATGGACTGCTGGTTGTTCCTCTTGAGCCGCATATACATTGTCAGTTGCCTGGAAGTCAGAGGTAAAGCTCTTATCAGAACACTGGTACCTTTCAGTGAAAAAAGGCTTTCACACGCATCTGATAGGTGAGAGACTTACCGAAAAGGATTTGTAGTTTGAAATTTTGTCTAGAGGCAAATGAACTGAGGAAGTTCCGGTTGAAACCATTTTAGAAGACGGATTGGATATCTTGAAATTGGCTTGCTTTGGAGGGATTGCACTATAAAATTTGGATGATATCGCTAAAACGAATATTCAACTAATCCAGGACCTAAACTACCTGAAACCGCGATTTTGAATTTACCGGTAAAGATATTCATAGAATTAGCCATAACAACACATTGTCATTTATAGTAGGCAAAGTGCATGGACTTTTATTTTCAGCGGACAACAAAGCACTAGGTGCTTAAATTGCCATACTCGCGCATATTTTTGAGATAAACAGCAGGAAATGGAAAACTTACATGGATAAAGAGTTATACTGAAACAATATATCACTGAAGGCTTTGTTTTGATTACACGAACATGTTTTAACAGCATGTAGTATTCTCTAAGCGGGTACTTGTGGCAATCCGAATTCGTCGACAGCGACTCCTTCCTGAAAATCAAACATATTTTAGACGCTGATCAACATTTCATAGCTTCAAGACGTTACTCAATATTCACTATAGATAGCACTTACAGCGTTCCGTGTTGCAGTGGGTTGACCAATATCTTTCTCAGGTGCATTAGGGGCCTTAATAGCATCATCTAAGTAGGATGTATCATCATCTAGAGCAATTTCATCACCCAATGCATCCAATTCCGCTTCCAGCTCGTCTTCGTCTACATCAGGCATGTTGTATGCACGTCCCAGTGCTTCTTGTACTTCTTCTGACTGCTCCATAATGTCTGCAAGTTCGTCTTGCAAATCCTGTGAAACAAATTCAAGAGTCAACATCAGTATAGTTTGTTGGAGGCATAAATTCCCAGGTTTACTGTTGTTGATTCAAGATTTCCATGATGATCACTGAATCTTACCTCAATCTTATCGATATTAATCTTCTTGAACTCTTTCTTCATCTCGGACACGCCGGATTTCATTGCGCCTATCACAACATGCGTGTCCTTCGCAGTCTGGATAGCCATGGTTGCCTGCTCCATATTGAAGGACTGCTGGCGCATATTGTCGGCTTGGGTATCATAACTGCAAATCAACAAAAAATACAATTCATGAATATTTATATTCCATAAGTGCAATTGATCACCTTAATTCATACTTGGTCCAATACTTACGCCTTCTTTCGTTGAAGAATCCTTAAAGCTTTTTGCTTCAATTGGTTCTTGGCTGGACCTTCTCTCATGTTCTTCATTTGTTCTCTAATTTTCCTCAGTTCGGCATCACACTGGGCGGCTTTCTTTTCAGAGTCTTCGGCTCGTTTATCCACCTGTTTGATGAAAATATTTCAGTTAGTTGATCATCATACCCGAAGCAATACGTACTTTGGACGTCAAACAAGACTTACATTTCCAATGCAAGCTCCAAGATCTGGAGGCGGCGCTTTATCTTTACCACCACGTCCAAAAATGCGATTCATTGTGACGGTGAAACTGACCGTTTAGTCCAAAAAACCTAGAATTCAGTTCAAAACCATGAATTTTCTTTCAGTGCCAACAGATTGAAATCAAGACACAAATTACTTAAATTCGCAAAATGTTTGTTTACCTTCCAAATGTTGGATTTTTAGTTTGAGTCGTTAATTTTGTATTCACCTCCAAGCCTTTAGTAAGCACGAATGGATTCACACGAGAAGCTTTAGATAGTTAAATTATATCTCGGACTGGAATTAAATGTGCGATTTATGATTTAACTGAAGTGTTTTTGAAGCCAAAAGTAAATGACGTTTGGTTCTTTGATTTTAGCTTGTAGAGAATGACTAATGCAGCTGACGAGAGGAGAGAGAGATAGAGAACAGTGAGAATGAGCAATCCGCCAACGCGCGAAATTCAAAAAATGTAAACATTGGCAGTTTCGGAACGAGAATTTTCGGTCAGCAGGAAAACATTGTGCAAAAACAGAACCTTTTAATTAAACGGAGTGTTAATGATGGTGTTCTCATGAAATTGATTAAGTGGAAGCCATTTTGAGATTCTATTCGGCTTTGACAATGGCTTCAAATCGCGTTGACGATGATTACTGGAACCTTTCCATGAACAAAGGCTTCAGCTTCACGGACGAAAACGACGTTGTCGAAGAGGTACAATTATTGTTTGTGCATGCCATTTTGTTGGATTCAAGTAAGAATTGATTTTTTGTTGAATTGTGGGATTTCAGGATGAAAAGTTTTTTGGAGTCAGCAAAGAAGACGCTGCTACGCTACGACAGAGTTTGACGGAAGACGTAAGCTCCTTGAGCTCCTACACTTCAGAAACTTCTTATGATGAGATTCCGGATGGAGCAAGAATCAAGAATCTGCCAACATTTCTGTGGTCTGATGAAAACAGTATAGAGAATGGTATGGTGAATATGAACCAGTTAAATTGACTTTTGAACTACGTAAAGTTACCAAGTGTTTGCATTGTAGAGCTGGAGAAGATCACACTCGACCGAAGTTACAAATCATCTTTAGAATCTCCTCAGTCCAGGAAGAAGCACAGTTTCCAACAGGTAAAACTTGGTGGGCTATTGTATCCATGCCGCGTCTTCAAAGGGCTTAAGTCTGAGCGAAATCAATCGTTTAATTTCATTGTTAAAGCAGGGGCACTGTCCATCAGTTGAAGACACTATGAGAGCATTGCTGATTGGAGCCGATGTCACCTTGGAGCCTTATAGAAGTATAACCCAGAAGAAGACTTTGTTGGCCAAGGCGATAGAGATTAATGACGGAAATGCCATTCTGGCTGTGAGTTTCTAGTTCCAATTCGTAATGGTTACTGGTTACGGATGAATTTGATGTAGATATTGATCGATTGATTTTCTTCTGCAGGTCGTCGTATTTCTGCAAAAGACTCTGAAACCTGCCCTGTTCAGACACATCCTGGTTGAGAATAGAAAGGCAGCTGATGTGTACATTAGATACCTGGAAGTTAGAGCAGAGATTCCGCATTTGACTGATTTATTAACGTGAGTTATTCTTAGAGTTGTAAGTTTCGACATTCGGATAGAGCAAGTCTTGAATAATTGTTTTTGTAGTATGTTAGGAAGAAGTGACGATGCTCTTGTAGTCCGGTACAAGAAAATGCTTGGGTCGGCAAGCAATTTTCAGAAGTTTCACCGAGAGCTCAAACATTTTCATGATGCTGAATGTGCTCTCTCCGACGATTCCCTATCTCAGGTTGTGCGGGAACATGTGCAGCTACTAGGTGAGTTATTGCTTAAGTTGCTAACTGTCATTAGAGTTTTTGCTAATCATGTCTTTGCTTTTTTTAGATACACACAAGTCTCTCATCGAAAAGGACTCTACCTTCCCTCACGTCAAGTACCAATCAGTACTTAAGACGCTTGAGTACCTTTCTGAACATCACTATGAAAGTTCTGTGACAACTTTGTCACCTGTCGCATTCAAAGGCACCTACAATTTGAGTTCAAAGCAGTTTGCCTGGATCTGTCTACAGTCCCTGACAAAAGTAGGGAAATGGCCTCAGATTGAAACATTGCTGCTTACAAAGGTACTTTGCTACTTAACTACCTATTCTACTTCCTCAAGAAATTTGAAGCTGATTCGCTGTATTCTGATTTTAATTTAGTCGTGGCTGCCCAGCTCATCAACAAAATGTGCATTGGATGTAGAAGATGTGTGCTATGTCATCAAAGATGCACCGGAAGGATTTGTAGCGAGATTCTTGAGACTTATAGACGACAGTACGAAACGGGTAGCTATCGCTAAAAAACTGAAGTGTCATACCGTTGTGATAGAAGTGAGCCTATTTTTTCTTCCGCTAAATACAGAATTTTATTGAATATCTGACGTTTGAACATGGAAATTTTGCCTTTGTAGACTTATGCATCTCAGAAGGAGAGATCTGCGCTCTTGAGTTACCGGTCCAATCTTCCGGACGGGTCCAAAGAAGCTGTGCAAATTGATAATCATCTCAAAGATAAGGTAAAGATCCCAAATTGAAACATCTCAGATTGTTTGTACACGTTCCAAGCAAGTGTTGAAACTAATGTCAACTGGTATTCCAGAACATCAAATGGAAAAACTGAAGATGGATGACACGTGAAGCCCAAACCCGTGACCATTCGACCGGCATGGGAAAATCGATCTTGTTGTTGTCAATTCTAATCATCCAAATATCTGCTGTGATATTAAACTGCTAGCCAAATCGTTGGAAAGTTTTGCTAATTATCTTCCCGACTATTGCTTTTAATTGCTGCGATTTCGTACCGCAATAAGCACCCATCGCTGGCAATACTTTATTTCTCTACAAATGTACATTAACACTTGTTCCACATCCATACTGATCCAGCAGCACAGTTTAATCTACTGAATTCCACAGTTGATATAAAAGTGGGTAATAAATGTTTGAACAATAGCAAAAATGGCAATACAATAGCTCAGTCAGCTTGTGGTACTTTTCAAATTGCAGATGTCGAATAGCAATCAGTGCTCAAGCTATCAATGAAGACAATCCAGATAATCCGTAATAGATATGCGTTCGTAGCCACAGAGGGATTAGGATGTCAATACGATGACATTTGTTTACAAATACAAGAGGCAAACGATTGCGTCGGTCTCGGTCTTACCTTAATGGGAATTGAGGGCACGCGTATTTCTACAGCTAGTCGTTAAGATATCTTGAAGGAGGAAACATCGTTATTGTCGTCGTCTTGAGTTTGAACCGGTGTATGGTAATCAGTAGTTATAGTCGTATACATACAGCAGGTTAGTTTCCTCAAGTGAAAATGGGCCGAAGTTCTATAGCGGACCATGAACTGTCAGACTTCAGTAGCAGGCAAAACATCATTGCCGAAAGTGAAGGCTTCGCAATCCTCAAGGCTCCAGGTGGGCTGGCTTCACATTTGTCGTACTTTACTTTGAAGTTTGAAACGGATGAGGTAATCAAAATTCTGAATTTTCAGGAGGATGGGGCACAAGACACACAGTCGCTCTAATGGCGTTTCTAGGTTCTGTAGTGTCCTACTCCATGCGTATTAACGTGTCCATGGCAATTGTATCAATGACAACCAAAAACGCTAGTTCAGCTGAAGAAAGCACATGCCCAATTCCAGATAGTCAGAATAGCACATCATCAGAAGACGAAGGTGAATTCACGTGGACTGCCGCGGAGCAGGGTCTGATCCTCAGTGCCTTCTTCTGGGGCTACGTCCTTCCTCAGATCCATGCCGGGTTCTACGCAGAGAAATACGGCGCCAAATGGATTTTCGGAATCGGGTTGCTTGTCACAGCCATTTTGCAACTTCTAACACCAGTATTGACGAGGTGGGGTGGGAAGACAGCTTTAATAGTCTCCAGGGTCATTCAAGGCTTTGGCGAGGTATGAGGCCAACTGCTTTCTTCCTTTGATGAAGTACAAGCTTCTGAAGTTGTTGAATTTTCAGGGTGTTACACCTCCAGCCACTCATGCTCTTCTAGCGCAATGGTCGCCACCGCTGGAACGGAGTAAACTTGGTTCTTTCGTATACGCAGGTACTTAGCGACATCGATTTCACAAACTGGATCCAAACTTGGAGAAGACTTCATTGTTCAACTTTGTTTTGATCATAACAGGAAACCAAGGAGGTACAGTCTGTGCTATG
Organism: Sphaeridia pumilis; assembly: GCA_034698345.1. Classification (NCBI taxonomy): domain Eukaryota; kingdom Metazoa; phylum Arthropoda; class Collembola; order Symphypleona; family Sminthurididae; genus Sphaeridia; species Sphaeridia pumilis. Next base: position 1,407 of record JAQGBJ010000680.1, on the reverse strand, counting down.
TTGTTCAGTGGAATGATTATCAACGCCGGGATCTTTGGAGGTTGGCCTGGTGTATTCTACATTTTCGGTGTTGTTGGTCTCATCTGGTTTGGACTATGGTGCTTTCTAGTCTACAGCAGTCCTTCGGATCATCCTAGAATCAGTAAAGAGGAACTTTATTACATTGAAACATCCAAAGGAGGACAAACAGCTAAAGTAACTTTGAACTTGGGGATTAGCTTGATTGTAACTTAACTAACTAACATAGACGAACTAACCTCATTGAACAGGAGAAAATACCCACACCTTGGAAACAACTGGTCCGATCAAAGCCAGTTTGGGCCATCATGCTTGCTCAGCTCGGAAATGGTTGGGGACTCTATACTCTTCTGACAATGTTGCCGACGTACATGAATTCTGTTCTTCATTTTGACATGAAAGAGGTAAGACAAAAAATTAAGTAAACATACGAAATCTCTAAATTCTCAATGCTGAAATCACTTTGTTACCTGCAGAACAGTCTTCTCTCAGCCCTGCCGTACTTTGTAATGTTAGTTTGCGCCTTGGTTATCAGCTACGTCGCTGATATTCTTCGGGAAAAGAAGATCTTGAGCACCACTTGGACCAGGAAGCTTTTCAATACCATTGGTAGGTCTTAACAGACTTTGAAGTGCATTGTAGCGTACTCTGAAATAAACATGAATATCATTTTTCATCATACAGGTCACTGGATACCTGCTGTCGCTTTGGTTGGAGCAGCGTATACTGGTTGCGATAAGGTTCTTACCGTTGCGCTTTTGACAGTGGCAGTCGGAGCTGCTGGTGCTGTTGGAGCCGGGTACCAGATTAACCACGTTGATATTGCTGCTAACCATGCTGGTGTTCTGATGGGCATTTGCAACGGGATCGCGAATTTGGCTGGAATCGCGTCACCATATGTTGCTGGTGCACTGACGAAGAAACAGGTTAGTTACATTCATTATAGACCATTCAATTTTATAGACTTGAAATTCTGCAAGCTACTTACGAGTGAAACTTGAATCCATAGAGCGATGTAACGGGATGGCGGATAGTTTTCTTCCTGTCTGCAGGTATCTACTTTGTTGACAATCTGATCTACCTCTTTTTCGGATCTGGTCTTGAACAGCCATGGAACAGACCTCAACCCACCAAGTCAGAAGAAGAACAGAAGCCTACGTTCAAAAGTATTAATGACGGTTAGTGTTAGTTGTGAATGGAATTGTATATGGTATAACCGTTGGCTGATTGATGCACCAACAAAAGAGATTCTGAAAATCGATAGTTTAATGTCTTATACTGTTAACGGTTGGTTTTTTGTTAAATTTGAAATTAGGTGCTGTTCACATATTACGTAATCACGATTTTCAGATTTTTGAGGGGTACCCCCCCTGTCTCCCGTTTGCTTAA
>JAQGBJ010000679.1:0-34624 GCA_034698345.1 Sphaeridia pumilis | reverse complement strand
TGGACGGCGACCAAGCAAACGGCGAGAAGAGCGAGGACTGCAACAGCCTTCATTTTGAAAAGTGTTTTAAAAAAGGGTTTACTGCTGTATCTGAGAGATGCTTCTTAAAGAAGTTTGATTTGCGAATTGTTGCCAAATTTTCAGATCCGAGGGTTTATATACGAGACCAGGAGCAGGAGCTGCAACAGCATCGCTGGTGGTGGACAACGTGACGTCAAAAACTAGTTTGAGCGTACCTTACTTTCGGCCAGTTTCAACTTTAAGCTGACGTAGAACCCCAGCAAACTCGTGTTGATGACGTAGCTAATGGTCAACCAGGTTTTCCATATGCGAATGAATTTCATTGTTAATTTTGTTCGGTTACTGTAGTACATGTTGCCATCTTCTCCAAGAGAAAAAGGCCCATTAATTATAATCACGCCTAAAAGATTGGGAGATTATGCTTTTGAACTTTACACGTTTACTGTGGCCGTGTATTTTTTGCTATGAAATTCCATGACAAGATTAGTGATGTTGGCTTTTTATAAATTTTGTTGGGCTTGGCTCGTCTGAAACTGGAAATAGGACAGATATACAGACACGTGGGATAATTGCTGTGAAACTGGATGGACGAGTGTGATAAGCGTTATCGTGTATTGTATATTTCCTTTTAAAAATCTTGATGATGACGTGTGTGTTTTTCAAAGCTTTTGCTCATGTCCCATGGCACGACTTTTGCCTTTTTCGGGATTCATGGAATTTCGCAGGTATTTCACACGGATGTTTATTTTTAATGACATAAAGGAAAATACCGACAGTCGCCAGGAGGAGTTGGTTAGGTAACCACATGAGCAACTTTTTGCACATTGTTTTGCAATTCATATGCATACTGATTACACAGTTTTATATTGTCAGAAACCTGTTTCAATCGCCAAAAGATTTGCAGCTGGATTTTTGTAATACATGGGACCGAGTCACGTTGATTGCAGGTTGTAATTGAGCTGGAGTGCTTCTGGAAAAATGCACATAATGTTTTTGATACAGCTCATTTAAACTCATAATCATACTGTCTGCAAAAAGTTGCGGGGCCATAAGGTACATCTAAAAGTAGTTGTAAATAAGATTTCCATGTTCCAGTAGCCAGTAAACATGTTGTTTACGGGCTACTTGCCTTGCAAAAATATGGAAGGATGTTGAGTGCTTATTTTCAAGGTTGCTAACGTGTTTTTGGTTAATGTTTTGTTTTTAGGAAAAATAAGGTTCCAGTGTTTGTCGGGTCATCTGGACCGGGAAGTACCTGCACTACGCGGATTAGATTGCGAAAAACAAAATTGAAGAATCGTAACGTAACGTTGTTATTGCTTATATAGTCAGATTTTAAGCGTGTTTTTGAATGCCCTGGGGCAAAAGCGTGCTCTTCTGCAGAACAGGGCATCCACCCAATGTTTTTCAAGGTTTACAAACCGGCTGCGGTTGCCGGCATGGCAGAATATTGTGGGTTTACATTGGCAATTTTCTGCAATTTTTTTACTTGTGGCATCTTCCTTTAATTTAGCGTCAAGAAATCGAAAACATGTAAAAAGTCTGTGATTTGTATGGATGATTAGCCACGGAAAGTATATTCACGTTTGTAAAAAAGGCAGGCAAAATCGGGCATTTACTATGGAACTTTTTTCATATGTCAAGATTTTTGAAAAAGAAATTCGCGATTTAAAATTAAACCTGGGGCTGACTAAACAGAGACTGAATGATAAAAAAATGGCGTAGGTTTCAATATTTTATTTGGACGACAATATCAGAAAATCATAATTAGACTTCTACATTTTGCTTTGCGTTAAATGAACGATCCAGTCGTATGTTCACAAATTATGAGTATGTATTGGTAACTTATAAATTAAGGAACAATTTTGTACTAGTTTAGAACGGACGGAATCCATTCTGGTTCTGGCTTCCGGCGTTAGAACTGGCTGAAGCGCTGGATCCAGAAAAGGAGATACCTCCGACGTTCCCATTGAAGCTTTGAGATTGAGCATTAGAGTTAGAGTTGCCGTTGGCCAAGTTGTTACCACCTCCGAAACCTCCTGGATGACCTCCCGGGTAAGCTCCTCCGCCTCCATGGTGACCTTGTCCAGGGTAGGAGCCGCCATGATGACCAGTGGCTGGGTAAGCTCCTCCTCCTCCATGATGGCCAGTAGCTGGGTAAGCTCCTCCACCTCCATGGTGACCTCCTTGGTGACCACCAGGGTAAGCTCCTCCGCCGTTGTAGTTGTTATGGTGTCCTCCATGTCCTACAGGTTTGCCATAATAAGGTCCCTGTGGAGGACGGAAACCTCCGTGGCCACCTCCTTGGTGAGGTCCTGGGTATTGGATACCACCGTTGTGACCTCCATGATGACCTCCTGGATGTCCACCATTGAATCCTCCGAAGTTATTACCATGGGGCCTTCCTCCTCCAAAACCTCCTTGGTGACCAGGTCTGTACTGATTACCGTGACCTCCGTAGTGTCTACTTTGGAGGTCGCCTTCGGCAGCAGTGGCGGTGGCGGCGGCGGCTCCAGCGACTGCAGCTGCTGGAAATTGGAAAAATCAGGGGTTAGCTTGTCTCCAAAAATTTCACTTCAGAGAAAGTTGAAGAGCCACAATTTCAAATGTTTACCTTGTTCAACAGCGAAGGCGTAGCCGCAGACGGCAGCGATGACCAACAAGTACTTGAGAGACTGCATGGTTAATTGATGGATATTTCAAAACTGTAACTAAAAGAAAACTTTTCGGGATTCGTGAACAACAGATTGTTGATGCGAGTTCAAGAGACTCGGTAGCTCGAATGATGGGCATTGGAACGGAAGGAGCTTCTTTTATATTCCGACGGCAGTGGTCCAGATGAGTTGCTATGTGCGCTGAGCGCCATTAAATTGGTGCGAAAAAACGTCAATCGTAGGACGATCGTGGTGGTAGGATTGTGGGATCGACAAGTTAGCCTGTAACATGATACAGGTTGAAAGAGTTATCATGATGACGCCGTCATCATGGTCCATTGTTGCTCCTGGTTTGCGAATTCACTTTTGCGAATATATATGTGGTTGCGAGCGGTGGGAATTCCCGTGATGCCTCATTCATTGTTGTTGTTGTTATTATGTTGTTGTAATATCGTCATTTGTTGAAGTGTGTGTGAGAAGAAACTGAGAGTGAAGTGCAGGTTGACAAGTGGAATGGACCACAACAATCATACAAGATTGGCAAACCAAGGAAGTTCAAGTGCAGGAAGAAGAAGACGAAGAAGCTTTAATTCCCCAAACGTTATATGCATGTTCCACCTCAAGTTCCCAGCTTTAAGCTTCCAAGGTCTTAACGTCTCTTATGTGGTTTGGTAGGTGCTGACAGACGTATGTGTGTGTGGGATTTAATCGATCAGGTTAAATCATGGGGAATTTTGCCAATTCCAGTCCGGAAGTGACAACATGAACGTCTCTTGGAAATGTTTTGTCTATAATGATTTTGTATTTTGTTTCTGTAATAGATTATGGCGTTTTTTACACTTTTTGCGTTTCAGGTCCCACGATTAACTGCCTTCCGTGCAAAAATCCTGGAATTCAATCTCAGCTTGCTTCCTCAAAACAGGTGACGTAATGTGACGTTTGATATAATCATTACAAGCTACAAGCGCAGCGCGGTTACTGCGAATTTTGCCTCCGGAATTTTCGCGTGACTTCTTCAAGACTGAAACCGCGCGTTCGAAGTCAGGTCAGTATTTATTTTTAGTTTGCGTGCAACAAAGCCTGTTAAGCGTGCAAAGCGTTTCGCTGCTTCGGTCATTGCCGACGTCATTGTTAATACGCGTTAGCGCGTGCATCAAGATGAATGGCCATTTTTTGCTCACTTTTAGCAGCGAAGTGGTGATGCAAGTTGAAATTGGCTGTAAGATTTTGGTTAGAGCATCAGGTCAGTTTTTGTAACTTGAGTAAAATTGCGCAGACTCGGTTTTTTTGTGAGATTGGTCGTTAAAACACGTGCGATATTTTTGTAGGTTGATGCCATAAAATTTAGATTGAAAATCAAGATCCAGTATTTCTGACTTGAGAGTTCTGAGAAATTCTTGGCCCATGGCGGAAGCACCTTTGTTGTTGTATTTTTGGACGTAATCATGTCAGGTTGAAGTGTGTTTAAGTTATAACCTGAGTGAGTATCGGGGGATTTCTGTTTTTTGAGATGCAGCAAGGTGATGTTTTTTCAAAGTGGTGCTAAAATAAATAGACATAATCTTAAACCATCTATATTTGTGTAGTTTGACTGACTACAAACGTTTTGTGAAGATGTATATATGTTCATGTAGCGTAAAGAACATTTTGTTTTACAAGATCTGCAAGATCTGCAAGTATGAAGTACCTGAGGAGCTCAAGTCAGTTGTAAAGTCCAATGAGCTTCCTAGGAAAAGATGGTTAATGTTCTATGACAATCAAGGTGTAACTTTTAGCTTCGGCCAATGGTCAGACGTTGAGGTTATATGATGATGATGGAATTTTAAAGCTGTGTTGAAACAGTCACAAGGCGATAAGTCGAGCAAAAAAAATGTTTCACTACTATTAGTTAGTAAAGTAGTAGTGCAAATTGGTCATAGTCATGAGGTGTGTATATGGAAGGTATTATTGCAAAATTATAATGTAACTTTTTGGATAACCGATTTGTACAGGTGTATATACTTGCTGTACAGCAAAATTTAATGAGCCTTATACTACTTACTTGGGCTCTTTACGGCTGTGTAAAGGAAGGAGATTTTTGCAATAGCGTCCTTTCGTTGGGATGTAAAGCAAAGTAGCGATGACGTCTTTCGCTGCTGGTCATTTAGCCATAAGCAAAACCGAGTCAGTGGGAGAGGTAAAGAGTCAGTTGCGAATTTCCGTTGATTACCATGCATCTCCCATTAGATTTTGCGTCATCTGCTAAAATTGTTTATTGTTGTACTCGCTGCTGCTGCTGAAGCTCGTACTTGTTTCCATACTTGTTTTTGTCCAACGTTTCTCTCACAGTCTGTCATCGGCAGGTGGGGAAGAAGCGGCTTTTGAATTTTACTTGTCCGGTGGAGAAGAATTTTGAAAAAGAAACCAAGGAGGATTTTTAAGCCATGAAGGTTTTGGCTGTGATTGTTGTGATTGTGGGAGTTGCTGCTGTTGGTGCGATGCCTGAATTACGTAAGGAAAAATATAACTAGAATTTTTTAAATTCCGGTAGACAGCTGATATGATTTTAAAATTAAAATAAATATAATTTTCAACAGGTTTCAAACGCGGATCTGCATCAGCATCTGCGTCCTCTAGCGGCGGCGGCGGTGCTTCCAGCTTTGCATCAGCGTCTTCTTCCGGTAACGATTTTGGCGGTGGCAATTTCCCAGGTGAGTAGCTATGTTGTATGTTTTTGAATGAAAATTTTGGAGAAGCCTCCAGACTCCAGACAGTGCTGAATTTAGCATTGCAAAAGAAAAACATGGGCAGAAACAAGGAAAAAATTATTGAATCAGGGCTGAAACCCTTTGAAGTTTTTAATAAGGGTTTTTATCAGTTCGCCAGCAAAGGCATATGACAATGCATCGATTATTGGAAGGGACAATAAATAGCAGACTGTGTGGGGTGAGGTAAATAATAAATAGTAACGATTCTTCTTAACGATACTTGCTGAATATACGCGGTTGGAGAAAAGGCTCGTATTATATATTAGCGGGTAAAATCCATGCGTTTTGGGCATGGCGGCGGAAGTCTTGCGGTTGCGGTAGGATAGAGATGAGCTTGTTCTGGCACGACGACGACCATTGGTTTGGTTCCAACTAAAAAGGCTTAGTTATAAATATATATAAGCTCCAACTTATTCCTTCTTGGTTGGGATTTCGTTGTTGACTTCGACAAGTTCGACGACGGGGACGACCTTGCTTCCGATGATTTCAGCAACGACGACTGGAGATTCGACGACCTTGGTTTCAGCCTTGGTTGGTTCTTCGACAAGAACGGTCTTGACGGGTTCTACAGCCTTGACTGGCTCCACAGTCTTTTTGTCGGTCTTGGATTCGGCGACAACAACCTTGTCAGCGACGGTCTTGACTTCAGTCTTTGGGACTTCGACAGCTGGAACGACGGCGGCGACAACGGGCTTGGTCTCTACAGCTTCAACAACAACCTTGGTTTCAGGGGCTGGAACTGGAACCTTGACTTCGGTAGCTTGCACAGCAACTGGCTTGACTGCAGAAGTGACTGGGACGACCACTGACTTCTTTTCGTTCTTGGCTTCAGCAACCTTCTTGTCGTTCTCGGTCTTGACGGCGGTTTCCAGAACCTTAACTTGGTCGACGACAACGGGCTTGGTCTCAACAGCGGCAGCGGCAACAGGGGCGACAACAGTGTTGACAACAGCGGCAACTTCAACTGGAGCTACAACTTCAACTGGAGTCTCCTTGGGGATGAGGACGTCTTCGCGGACAACGAGGATTGGAAGGGAAGTTGTGATGTAGACATCGTCCACGTTGACAGTATCATCGGCGATGACACGGGGATCGACGGTGGTCACTTCGACAACGGCGTCTTCGACTACTGTAACACAAGAATGAACCAAGCGTTACAATTTTTTCCTCCAAGCAAGTACCTCCGTGGAGGAGCAGAACCAACATTGGTCAAGCCTTACCTTTGTTATCCTGAACTGGATAAGCGGACACAGCGGCCACCGCCAACAAGACACAGAAAGCTACTTTGGAGGACACCATTTTGAGGGCTGAGGTTTATTAAAGTGGAGTGGTCAGTGTGTATAAATGTCAAACTTCAAGGCCAAATTGGAACTGATGCGAAACTGCAAGGCTCGCCTCCTTTTATACACTCGTTGCTGCAGCAGCCTTGGGCTGCTGCAGCGCAGCGTCTTGTTCTTCTTCTTGTTCCAAGAAGAAAACGCTGCTGATAATTGTTCTTTGGCGCCGGACAAAGGAAAGTTGGATTCATTTGGCAGATCTGACTGACGGGGAAAGACGGACGACGCCGATTGACCGCCATGATCAACAGGTTTGGCAACTTGTCTTGAAACTGTGAGAGTCGGCTCCTGACATGCTGATACCATGAAGTTGGTACTTGGCCGAGGGAAAAACAATCTTAAATCTTATGGAAGATCTCGACTTGTGGGTCACAGAGAGCGCTGTAATATTCTTGATCTGGTTTAATGGCTAATTCCGTTGACTTGGCGCCAAGGTTAAGGTTAACCAGGGCTCTGACTTGTTTTTTTCCCTTGTCTTCTTCCTTTTGATTACTGCGCTGTCCTGATGATCTTCAAGATGACATTTATTATTCCCTTTGACTCGCGCCCATTTTTGCCAATTTCATCAACAACAACTGGTTCTTCTTTACAAAGCTTTGGTTGTTTCCTCTGTCACTCTCAAGCTTCTGACCACTGCTCAGCCTACATATCTCCACCATAATAGAAACCAAAAGTTAAAGAGGCAAAGTTCTTGATTTGGACCTTTGAAATATAATACGCATTATCTCAATCAAACTGCATTACTTTATTATTTCGTTTGAAACTTCAAAGAGGTTCACAAAACTGGCCAGCAGGTTTCACCAACCACAAGAATCAAGTTCAATAAACCGATATTGCATACCTGAATATTAATGTATGCGAAATAATGATTAAGATCAAAGGTTCGTTAAAGTTCACATCCAATCCAATCGATATCCAGCAGCGCAACGATATGAGCAGCGACTTACTTTTAACGGTACTTGGCATTTTTAAATGGAGTCAAAACCGGTGCTACAAAATGGGAATTAGAATGAGAAAAGAAATAACAAAGTATATTGTCGATACCGCCCCAACATATATTTCATCCGAGTCAGTCAATCAAACAACTTGGAATGCCTACAGGCAGCGGTCTGGCTTATAAAATAAATACGTATATACATATATCCAGTGCCCTCCAATATTAAACTTGATTGACTATCAATTCCTGACCATTCTTAATTATAGTTGGCTTTGGAAGCTTTGGCAATGGAGGCGGTGAGACGAGAACAAATCCATTCCTTCCATGGGGCGCTTTTGCAGGTAGCAACGTGCCAGGAACAGGTAAACATTGCCATTTAAATGAACAAGAAAACAAGATATACGAGCACACCTGTATATAATTAGCGCATGACTTTTGTGTGCATAATATTTATATAGTTTATAATGAATCCGGCTTCTTCTGCTCCATTATTTCGCTTGATTTGATCTGCTGACTGCGCATCCTATGCACACCTGTTAATTGGTGTTTATTTGGCGCGCTTTGGCGCCTCTGAGTCGTGATTACGAGACGAGGTTAATTGTGGGGATCCTTCAAATGCATGTGTATTGATTCAACTTTGATTGCCTTCTTTTGCATGGTGTAAAAAATAATTGTATAATTTCACTGTTCCAAAAGGTTTCGCTGAGCACTGGATTAAATATGGTTTTTTTTCTTCAATTTTCAGGCTTCAATGGATGCCCAGGATTTGGTTGCAACAGTTTCGGCAGTGGACCCATTGACTTTGGCGGTGGACAATATCAACCGGGGTAAGTCCAAATATTTTAGTTACAAAAAGAAATTCAAAAAAGTATGATTGAACTTTGAGCGTTTGAAGAATGAATGTTATTATTACGCTTTCAACCGCTTCCAGCGCTTCTTCCGCTCCTGACCCCACAGACTCCACCCCTTTAGCAAAAGATTCTAACGCTTCCAGTCTAGACTCCTCCTCCTCCACTGACAGCGTCCCCGCAGCCGCCGAACAAGTGCTGAGCAGCAGCGGTCCTACAATAGCTTCGCCGTCGGTTTCGAACAGCGCGTTCCCCACTGCATATTCGACTTCGCTCCCGAAAATGGACACGATCATCTCCAACGTGGATACGCAGATCAAGGGACTTGTTCAAAACTTTGGATCCGCTATGCAAAGCTTTAGTGGGGCTCTAGCAGACTTTTTCAAAGTTGCAGCGAAGGATATGAAGGACATGGCGTCTACTATTGCAGCGCCCACTGTGGAAACAGCCACAACGGCTATTTTCAGCAGCTTCAGTAGTTTCAACAAGAGTTCTGGTGAAGCTTCCTCCTCAGCTTCGTCCATTTCGCCTACAGTAGCTCCAACAACGAATTTTGATGCGATCGATTTGAAAGACAGGCCGTATTACATGGAAGACCAGCAAGAAAGACCAGTGGCGAGGAAGTCTGGGAGCAGAGGCTTTGGTGGTGGAGCTTTGAGCAATGAGTTGATTTCCCAAAGCCCGTTTCTCAGAAGGATTTTGGGCGGTGGCTTTACTCAGAGTCCCTTCGATGATAATCAGGAGAGGCCAATAAATGTGCTTCAGGCTTCGGGAGCTTCGGGCCCAAGTTCGGAGGAGAAAAAGCTGAAGGAGCCGCAAAGCACGCCTCATTACGTTAGTTTGTTCTCGTTTCCAACGGTGATTGCTAAGCCCTTTGGTGGGCAATGATAGTAAACTATTAGGAATTAATTCACTGCTTTATTGCTTCGGACTTTTTGATGATCCATATAAGGTTTATGATACCAGGAAGGAAGGGGAAAGTTGACCTGTATTTTTAAAAAGCATTCAAGTTCCGTTACTACTTCAGCCTACTGATCCGCTTCTTTCGCTCTTAAAAACAAGATTTTATGACAATTCTAACTTTAGTTAAAGCACGGAAATCAAGACCAGGTTAAAGAGTAGATTCAACTGCAGCTTGAGCAACAGGTTTGAATGATTGATTTTTTCGTAGGATTGTTTGCTAAATGTCTTTGCTAAGGTGGCTTCTTGTTTGTCAACTTTGTGTGCTTTTTGAATGGGAATAAATTGTGCTTCTTTGCTTCTCTGTGACCAACAACAACAACAACAGCTTCTGCAAGTCGTAAATGTCGCTTAATGTCTCTTGTCTTTAAAACGTGTCAAACTTTGTGTTCCTTTTTTGCATCGACCTTGTTATAACCTATCGTTTCAGCTACGGCTACAATAACGGCGCGGATTTTATAGCGAGAATGTTGCAACACTTTTCCACTTTACAACAACCAGGGCCTCATTATTATCCCAACAGCTATGGCGGCGGCTCCTACGACAATTATGGCAACAATAATGGATACGATAATGGCTACAACACCTTCCAACGTCTTGGACCTGGTGGAGGAAGTCATCGTAGCTCCGTTTCGAGCTCGTCATCTGGTGGACCTGGAGGCTCTGGCTTTACGTTCTCGAGAACTGAGAACAATGGACAAATACACGAGGAAGGGGCCAGTCAAGGGCCTAATGGTCAAATCACAACGTACTCCAAAGGACCTGAAGGAGTTCAAACCAGAGTCTTGCCTCAGTCCAGGCTCGGTTCAGGTGGTGGAAATCAAGGGATCTACTCCGGAATTAGCAGCCAAAGCAACCCTAACGGCAGCGTTACAGTTCAGAAGGCTAGTGGGTCTTACAAAAATTAAAGAGGAAGATTTCGTACAGCCATAAGTTGCCAACAATGTACCAAATATGCTGTTACTGTTATCCTAAAACATTTAAATTAAAAGGTTGTTAAACAACCCATTGTTTAATTGCCAACAAAACATTTTCGCATAGACAAGTATAGCGTTCGGTCGGTTCACAATTCACTATCTACCTAAATTCAAATTCTTTCTTAGGTACACATTCTTCGTTGACATGAATATAAATCACAACATATAGCATCCTTGCGATAAGCACTATTTAGGGTCCAGCAGACGTTATTTTCAACTCTAGCATTATTTCAAGTGCAGGACCAAATCTATTTTGAACATGTTAACCAACATTGGTAACGAATATAACATACATGTTAAAGACTGATTCCTTGTGAGGACTTTGGTTGCATTACAAATTGCAAGTACTTACAAGGGGTTTGCATACAAGCACACCTGGAAGCTTAACTTGATACAGTATAGTGAATGATACATTAGGAAAGATTCTATAATCAGTCAAAAAGTGTAAGAGGACAATAACGACAAAGCCCATCGAACAAGATTATTTCGGACATAAAGTGAGATTTTTCAAAAAGCTTAAATGCCAGGCGTATTACAGATACAACGATAATATCTTAAGGTGCATTAGTAACTTTAGAGGCGCTAACAACTAGGCAATAGCTGCTGCAGAAGAGACCATCAGGTAAACAATATTTAAGTATCTTGCGCACTAATTAATGAGACATCTTGATCTCCGTTCGTTAACGTCATTGTTTGAGAGAGATTTGAGTGCTTATGGTGGAGAAAGGGCCGACCTGTCATTGTGTCATCTCGAATAATAGAAGGTTTTCGAATGTGCAAAACTTCTAGCACTCGTTTCCTCCATACAATGGCAAGAAAAATGAAGACTCCCTGCAGAATTAAAAAATTAAAAATTACTTAGGTCTTGCTCCATACCATAGTTCTCTATTGTTTTTGTTTGCAAAACATTACCTGTAAAGAGTTGTACACATCCGCAGTGTAAAAGTAGTGCTTGTAATGAGGCCCCAGAGCCCATGACGCAACATCCAGGATCCAACCAATGCCCATCAAGATTCCTAGCTTGCCAACAACGATTCCCATACTTTTGCTTCGGAAATTGATACTATCCGAATTTTCCAATCTCCAAATACCACATAGCAACTCTTTGGCAGTTAGGCAAAACAAGATGCCATTACCAAGAAGGAGCAGTCCTACAGGCACAAGGATGTACCAAACTTCGGCAGTTCTGCAACAAAAAAGACGCATGTTTATGTACTTGTTTCTCGTTATTGCCTGCTAATGCTAGCGGGAAAATACATAATAAGGCTCTTACTTGTTTGCGATAAAGCATCTGTTTTGTCCATACTGAGGAGCCCATTCAGTGTTCAGTTTCGGTGTCCCATCCAAAACGTAAAGGAACGCGCAGAACGCAGCGGGTAATCCCCATCCAAATCTGGAAGATTTCAGAAAGCGATTAGCCCAGCAAGTGACAGTTTTTTACACATTGCACACACTGTGACAGCTATGAATCACTGTGTGGATAATGTGAATCCTTGCCAATACTTACACGCATAAGATGAAAAGCCGGCAATTTTCAGCCCTAGAAGGAGCCAGCGGCGGTCGGATTGATCTAAGTCTACAATAAATGTTGACACAAAGTAGACTCAACCAGAAGAAGGAACTGAGGGCAAAGCAATGGATTGCCACAGCCACAAAAACGCATAACGAAGCCGGTAATTTGTTATCCGCCAGTCTTGCAGTTGCCATCAAAACAAACAACACAAACAACGTTCCCAGAAAAGTCAACTGGCATTTTCCATGCAGCGATCGCAATTCCGGAAGTTTTGTCAAAATCACCGCTGCCAGAGCCAGGCAAATCGCTGAAATTATCTGGAACACTCCAAGGGTGACTTCAAGTCCATAGTTTTCGGTCGAAAAGGAGCTATGAGGCAGGCATTGTAATAAATGAAGGCTTGGCTCCGTCCCATTTTGCCTCATGTAGTCTACGCAGTATGTCGAGTACGGAGCGGTCACATCACCATTGTTGAGAACGAATGATCCGTCTGGGGTCACCGAGAAACTGTCCTTGGCTCGGATCGGGAGAAATGAGTATCCGTATTCGCACTTCGGTGCCTCGTGGACCAAATCTGCAAATCATGAAACAAGCTTTCACAATTTTGGACTTTACATTTGCAAACTATCAACGCTCGAGACCACAAAAGTCAAAAAGACAGTTAAACCCTGACACGCTAAAACGTTACACGAAAACATCACCTGCAAACACTAAACTTGCCAGCTACAGATCGTAAATAATTGAAGATATACAAACACGACTCACTCCAATTGCCAGTAATGTTCTTTTCTTCTCCTTGAGCTGGTAATACGCAAGTGTCGCCCGATCCATTTGCGTGCAACTCAAGCATTGTCCTCTGGTAACAACATTTTCGCAAGGATTGTGAACTTATTCCAAGTTCTTCTTTCGTGAAACAAGCCATTACCACTCGTTTGGCATCTTTCCCTGCAAGATACAAAGAACAACACTGAATTAAAATTTCTAACGGAACAGGTATTAATACTATACCAGTTTACGGCTTGAGCACATAAATACCTAGTACAGCCATTTTCTCAAAAATTCAGGGGAAAAGTAATGTTAATTGCCTGCCTTTCGAGCTTAACCTTTCAACTCGTTACTGTCTTGCATTTTACACCTTTCATGTGTCCAAATCGTTTGAGTTATTTGGTCAACTCACCTATTTGCTGATCATAGCAAAACTGCAACGGTGGAATCGCTTCGTTCAGATGAGCCACAAACAGTTCTCCATTGACTACTAGGATAAACCTATCCATGTCAGAATCCATCTGAAGAGATGTTCCAGGTTCACAAGTTTTCCGAAACGGGCTTGTGATATTCCAGGCTGAGATGTTCAAGTGCATTAGGCCATTATGTGGCCTGGGGTCCAAGTATTTGTCAGGGTACCAGTGTCTGAAAAACAAACGTTATTATTTCATTTCATCACATTTTAAACTTTCACACACTGGCCTTCAGATTCGGCCTCATTCTAAAATCTACACAGTTATCAACAAACTTTCGGCCTGCATAGCTTTACCCTACCCCGAAATCAAAGCTCTTCCATACTCGATCATCAGGCCTTATCAATGTGCGAATTCACGCAAATACTGGCTAAAACTGACAAGTTGCTAAAAAGTTGATATTCCCACACATTATCCTCAAACCTACAGAAACCCTATCACTCGGTCCATTCATCATCTCAAGGCAATAAAAATTCGCAAAATCGACATACATTTGCACTTTCTCTCAATGCCACCAGCCAAATAATTTATAACATATTTATTTTAAAAAACGTCTGTCAGCATGAAGAATTGCTACGTTTACTGCATGAGGGATGAAAAAAGGCATTTGGCTCCAACCCAGGGACGACTGATAATAAGGCAAACAAAATTTGTTTTAAAATTGCGTTTCAAACTGACGGTGCAACCAAAAGTTTAGATCGCAGCTCCATAGCCATAAAAGCGAATTGATGTTCTTTCCAAGTCCTCAAAAAGAAACTCCAATCTTCAAACTTATTTCTCAAGACGGCAACCTAAAAACCGACTTTAAATCCTGCTCGACAACCTCGCGGAATGAAATTGGAGCTTGGCATTGTATTCGTGCAGGAAAAAAGCACTTTACTTTTTGCCTCAAAATTAATCTCCAAGAAAAAGTCTGACTCAGTCACATCCTCAGAAACTTTGCTAGATTCATCGACCCATATCGCGACTGTGACTAACATGTTCAGCCTCCAAGGTTATTTTGGTCTTCCATCTTCGCTTCAAAAATATACACACTACTATACGATGTATCTCATACGAGTTTTGAGGTGTTATAAAATTCTTGGGAGATCAAAACGCAACAGGGTGTGACTGAATCCGCAGAACCTCGCCTACATCAAGACAAAATGCGTAACTTATTTACAATCCACCATAAAATTGGCAAAATCACCATTTGAAGAAGGTGTACGTACTGATACCTACAAACCCACAAAACTTACTTGTCAAACTTGAACTCTGGCGGATACCGCCGACACTCGCCTTCAGCATCCAAGGCTTCTCCAGGACTACAACATTTGCTGATTTCCATCTTGTCATGATCATCCTCTTCAAAACTTTCAGGAAAATCCTCCAAATTGTACTCAGTATCCGGATAATCGTCGTACTCTTCTGTTTCATGTTGTTGTAAAACTGGTGGTAACTGAGATCCTGATCTTGAGCCAGATCCGCCGCCAGAACGTGTAGGATCTTCGATCACATCGTTTTCGCCCCTGGAACTGAGTAGTTTTCCAGAATGCTTCAAGTCTTGACATTCGACCGACTGCATCATAAAAGCAGCCACTATCGAGCTGGCCATTAACGCCATTAGAAGGATTTCTGATATTCTTCTCCTCTGTTTTCTTCTTCCGCTTTTCCATGTATTACTGCTACTGCAAATCGAAGACTGGCGAACAGTTTCTGGACACATTTTTCTCACTTTTTCTTCAGCGTAGTTTCAAACAGCAGGAATAAATGTATGTTTTGTATGTTTATCACAGACAACCATAATCTTGCTCAAAAAGATCCTCGAGATATGTGTTTACCATAATTCACACAGGTCTGTTACATGTCCGTCAAACAAAGTCGCTATTGACTAAACACGACGACCAGAAGCCGCGAGAATGTTGCTCATTCTGGCTCGTATCTTTCAACTTGTTCATTGTTCATCCAAAAATCTGGTAGCTCTTGTCGATTCACAAGTTCAAAATCTGATGCACTGTAGAACACTCACGTTATCCGACGATGGATGGATATCCTTACACCATTAACTTTGCACTTTTTATTATTGTAGCTGCATTCAACAGGTTGCTCGTTGGTTGGGTGCTTGAAGTCTCGATTTTTCTCAACTTTTCCCGGAAAAGTCAATCAAGCTTGAAACAAAGATCAGCAATCCAGCTTGATGATGCATTTGGTGACTTCATCCCAAAACTATGATGCATTCTGTAACCAAACAAAACGAGGCAAGATTAGTTTATAGTTAACTCCAAGCTTCAACTTCCATTCTGACATTCTGACCCGTGCATTCAAACATTAGTGCATTAATGATAAAAGTTCAGAAGCAACTTCCAATCCAGTTTAGATTAGACTACAGCTTGAGATTCTATATATCCTAACTCTAATTCAGTATCAGATTTAACGGCCAACTTGAGGCTTTAGGAGGCTATCTTAATTAACCTACGCCATGTTGCCCCATCATAAAACCTTCGGGTGCAGCTCTGCTCGGAAAAGACTTTTCAACAATTTAAGCTCAGCTGACTAACTGATTGGCTGAGAATACGAAACCAACAACATGAACTGACGTCTCAAAAGACTGTGATCATAAACAAACTTTGACAGATTCGCCCTGATCGAAATCAAACTTCTGCTCGCTGACATTCCTTTTGACGCTTAAGTGGTTCTGATGTTTGAACATGCTCAAAGATCAACAATATCCAACCGAGGCAAACATTTGAAGAAGTAGTCATGAAAGGCTTTTACTGTTTGCCATAGGTCTCACGTTAATTATTCATGGTGTCGATGCATGAAAGCTCAGTCAGTCAAAGGGAATTCACATGGACATTAAAAGAGAATATTAGAAGAACCTTGGTACTTTCCGTTGGAACACCATTTCATGACATTGGTGGTCGGCCTGTAATATGCTGCACTAGCAGCCTTTGTACACAAACAATATTTACTGTAGGCCACCACTCCCCACTGAAAAACTTTGAATCTGATACTTAAATTATGATGAGGTGCACATACACATAGTGACTGTGTGACTTTACATAAACACGCTCAATTAGTACCGAGGTAGATAAGAAACCAATGTTGACTATGCACTTCTTGTGTACTTGGTTTGGATTCTCAAAGATCTCACAGATGCACCGACCCGAATAAATGGTAATATTAAAGAAGCACCCTTCCAGCAAATTCTATGACACGTATCAAATTGCCTTCTTCTTCAGAAACACTGGGATCTTTGTGAGTATTCTACGAAAAACGCTATGTCAGCCGGTAACTTTCCGACAGTCTGGCTTCCGCCGATGCCGATTCTAGACTAGATCTCGAGCACAGATACCGTTACGCCTTTAAACTACACTACAGCACCCAAGCTGAAAGAGGGATGAAATCTGATAGAGGAAAATAGAATATCTCAATTGCTCAGCTAGCAGTTGCAGTCCCGAAACACTTGTTGAGGGGATAGACAGTCGAGCGGGAAAGTTGCGAGACGGAAGTTTCGTAAACTGAAAATGGAGAACCTACTGAGAAACCATTATCGGGTTTTCAATCCTAACTTGTTTTCCAGATCTTCATAATTTTCAAAAAATGCATGATTGCGCACTGTTTCACTTTGTAAAATGTTGTAAAACTAGCACATAATTCCTTGAATGTCAAAAACCGTTTCAAGCAACGATTTGTTCCAGTTCTTTCTATGGTCCTTCACTCTATCTTTTTATTTAGACCTTGACCAAAACAACCGAGCGGATCTGTCTAAAACCAGAGAAACTGAATCCATAACAAAACCGGCATTCATGCCGTTAAATAAACTTTAAAAACCATTAGACTTTTCACATACCTTTTAACGTGAAACATGTTCACACTCGTCCGTCGTCACATTGTCACTTTGAAAAATACACATAACTAACACATGGTCTGCGCCGGTAGTAAACTCGGTAAATACGTGTTAATCACCCAGCCAGAAGAAATCCTCCGAAAGATTGCTCCAACAGCCAAGCTAAAGATACATGCAAGTTCCTACAGACAATCGAGAAAGAATAAATGTCAACAGAGTCTGGAACACATCAAAATAACTTTCTTTGATTTGCAACTCACAAAAATTCACTCAGCACCCAAAGGAATGGAACATAATACTGTAGAGTAATTGTTGTTGTGACTGCCGTTGTACTTTTGAATCTCAAAGCTACATTTTTAGCTGTCGTTATCAATTGTGGAACTATGGGGAATACAAACAAGATTAAATTACACACATACGTACAATTCGATGACTCAGCCGCAATGTCTCGATAATAAAGCTGATTTCGAGCGTATTTTTATACAGTAAGTAATAAGCAGCAGCACTCACGTTTGTGAATTCACTGCGATCCTCGTCGTCATGTACTTGTTTGTGTACCATCACCATCATCGTCCGTCTGTCTCGGGAGTAGATCCGTCAGAATGAATATCATGTACGCATAGATACATCTTCACAAGATACACATGATGGTGGGTCTGATGAGTCCAATCGAGATCTCGAAGAGATCCTCAGTTCTGCAGGCATACAACAATTCATAAATACACTCGCTCTTTGTTACCCTCCAAAGCATACAGGTGAGTTGTATAGGACTATAAGCTTTACCACTAAATTCCAATGGGGCTACCGAAGATGTGCAACAACCCCTCGAGGAGATTTACCTCACCTCGCACTTTGATTGAATCAAAACAATGATGTTGATGCTACTTTTCGTTCTTGTTGAGTCTTTTACGTTTTGGCTGCAGTCTGCAGTCTGTAGTCTGTTCGCCACTTTCAATTAAATCGACGAAGTAATACGTTTTCGCAATAAACCCACGGTAGTTTCGGCCCAGGGGACAAGATCCAGAATCTGAAGAGTGAATACACATTTTCATACACAACGACGTTCTCATTTTTTACGAGTACAAAGTATAGCTAGATGTTTCGAAATTACATGCTGTAATAGGCTGGACGGAAGGTTACAATGTAAAAAACTAACGATAAGTTCTTTACCTATTTTATGTGACATGTCATATGTCAAACACTCAATTGTTGCTTACGAATTGAATACCGGTCCTCTACAACTTTTCAGCTCTAAACTGATTTTTCTTCCACGAAATGAACACTGCTTTCTATGAAACTCTTTTATTTAATATGAATTTCGTCCAAAAGTAACTTTTGTGCTGGTCGAAGTTTTTGTTTACATCGCTTCGGTCGCACGATAACTCAAGTGTAAGTGTTTTAAAACCGACAACAACAAGAGCGGCATGCAAAATACAGGCGTGGGAGAGAAGGAAAACCACAAATCTCAACCAAGGGCCTCTTACTAAAAATTGACATTATAAAACATGTCATTTTTACGCGGAAACGAACTACTTAAACGGGCCAACGAAGTGCACAATAGATTGTTACTTCCAACAGAACCATTCCCTATCGGTTTCACTCATTTTGTCCCATTCATTATTACCGTGATCAAGTTAGCCTTCGAAGCCGCGGGAACAACTTACATGCGAAAGACACACAGCATACGGACACGATATGATCTTTATAATGGTCGTAACGTATTTTGAATTCCTTCGAGCTCACACATGGCGTTTCTGTTCGGTTCGGTAACGTCCATTCGGGAATCCCAATGCATCCTAATTTGGAGATATTTATGAGAGATTATGACCTCCAGAAGAGGAATTTGGGGCATAAATCTACCCTAATACATGCAACTATTCTAGTTGGGAAGAAAGGAAACATTCTGGATGCTCTTGCCTGCATTGTGATTCTGAGGATCTTTATACAAATACTGCAGTTCGGTGCTTCACTTTAGCCCTGCGAGTCAACAACACAAATGGCATACCTCACGAACTTGGAGGAGCTTGAACATATCTTTTAAGACCGTAGTATACGTATTACGCTCAGTATCAAAGGCGAAAAACTCAAGAGTAGAATAAAACTGTAGCATTTTATTACTGCATGACCAGCTCCTACTGCAAATACTTGAAGCAGTAGACATCTTGCAGCCTTATATTGTTCCGTTAAAACGTAAAACAAATGAGGATAAAAACTAACTATACTTTTAGTTCAGCTTTAGCAGAACGAAGAACGAGTACAATTGTAACAATAACTATCTAACTATCTTATTTCTACTAATCCTGAACTGCCCTTTCGCCGCGGTGGTCTCCTCTGTTTTCTCTGTCTCCTCGATTTCCTCTGTACCCGTCTCTGTCACCCCGATGATCCCCTCGATCACCATGGTGCCCACCGCGGTATCCTCCGCGACCTCTGTAAAGAAAATATAATAGCAATGAGAACACAAATCCAGAATATTTTGCCGATAATTTTCGAATCAGGTTGCTCACCTCCCGCGTCCTCTTCCTCCTCCGCGACGATTCTGCCAGTCTGGTCTATTATTAAACCTTTGGCCCTTGCCTCCAGGTCCTGAGGCTCCCGGTCCTCCTTGCATCTTGGTCGACTCGAAATTTCTGTCACTGGTTTCACGAAGAATGTTGATCTGCAAGTGGAAATCACAGTTCGTTAGTTGAACTCGAATCCCAATTTAGAAGAAATATTGGAAATAATTTACCTTATCTGACAACTGCAGCAACATGGCTTGCAACCTCTTGGGCTCTGTTCTATGAAGGACGACGGTTTGGCTCGGTTCATCCATTGAAGCCTAACGAAATACATATCAAGTTTAAACTTTTGCAAAAATTGATTGAGGGCCGAGTTATCTTCTTATGAATCTTACCATTAACTCTTGATTGATAATCATCTTGGCGACTACACTATGAACCCTCTTCTGGTCCAAGGAGTAAAGTTCTGCTAAGCGCGGTACCGAAATGGAATCGTAAACGTTAGAGTAAGTGAACAAATAGGTTCTCATGCTTTCCTCCTTGACCTTCCTCATGATCATGTTTTTCACTCCGACCCTGCCGATGAGTAAAAAAAATTAAATCTCAAAACCAAAATACCGTTCGCAGTTAATTCCAGCCATTCACTTACTTCACGTCATCTTTTGTAGTCTCATAAATACTGAAGAAGTTCCAAACTTTACGATCCATCTTTTCGTTAACTAGAGCGGTGTAGCACTTTTCCCAATCCCCTTTCTTCATCGCACGGGCAGCCGCCACCACATGTTCTCGCATAGATTCCGGTGGACCTGTGAGGCTCTGTTTCTCCAGTGTTCTTAGTTGATGATAGAAGGTCTTGGAAATAGGTCTACGTTTTGCATCAAATTCATGTTCAGCTAAGTATGGAACTTCAAGCAACATTGCAGAGGTCAGATAAATGCACTCAATCACATCTAGATTGAGTTGCATGTGGAAGGGAACCTGTAAGCAAATCGACAATAATGATAGCACAATGCAGCCAGGCGTATTTTTTGGAAAATTTCAGTTACTCACCTGTCGGCTTCTCTCGATTTTCTCTTGTTCAGGAGACCTATCATGCCGGTGTTGGGGCATCAGTCCTTGGGCAAGTAGTTCTTTAACTCTGCCACTCATTAGAAGATCAGCTAAAGAATTGTGAGCGTCCTGAACGTTTTCGTGACGGAAAGAGCAAAGACCCAGCTGAACCATTGCTCGATTATACATTATCTGAAAATAAGTACAGATTTATGCTATTTACACTCAGCTTGATTCGTTTCTCGAGAAATAGTCTGAATTAACAACAACTCACCATAGTAGAAGGATCAGATAGATGAATGACTTCTTGCAAATGGGACATCAAAATCAAATCACGGGCTTCAAACCAGTTGTCATGAAGAGCATGGTGATAGATGTGACAAAGCATAGCTCTCGTACGAAGGCGATCAGTAGTATCTTTAGCATAGATGAACCGGCACAACTTCTGGAGTTGATCCTCAGTAGTGTCACCATTAAACTCTCCCTGTGCATTAAAAGAAACATTCAAGAGATGTTCGAACTATATAAAACGTTCAAATCAAATGTATTGAGTCTTTCTGCTCTACGTGCTATTTAGATAGCACGCAGAGGGATGAGACTCAACCAGCTTCATTTTGCATCCTGCTTAACTTCCCAAGTATGGAATATTTGGGAAGCTTAGATCGTGGACGCAATGGAAAGTTGAAAATAATTCTCACCCGCTTCTTCTTCAATATCCTGGCATCAAATTTGTAGTACATATGCTCGATTTTTCTATAGTAAGCGCGGCACATAATGGTAGCATCAGCCGCATTAGCGGTAGTTTCCAGATACTGCACAAGCCTATCCAGAATTTCACACATTCTGGTTTCATCCTGGAGACGCTCGATGTATTCGAATGAATGAGAGTCAAGTTCCTAAACATAGAAACAAGCGATATAGGCCATGAAACGACTACAAAAACCTTACTGCAGCTATTCAAGCCATCAATTACCTTCAACACCTTGAAGAACTCTTCATCAGCTCTTTCGAAGACAGTCATCAGGCACCCGCGAACTTTATACGGAGCCTTTTCTAGCTCTTCTCCATCTTCCGGTACATTTTCTTCAATCTGCAGAAAAAACGGTTACTTATCACCCAGCTCTTGCCAATTTTCAGCTCATTAGGTCGCATTAAAATTTTCACTTACAACCAACGTATCCTTGTTGTCGGTAGCCAAAGTCAGCATTTCGCTTAATTTGTCAAGAAGTCTCAACCAATGCTGTACCCTCTGAAGCTCATGAACTTTCATGCTGTAGTCGAAAATAGCAGCAACGATAGCAAACTGGATTTTAATCAGAACAGCGGGTCCTAGCTCATGCTTGGTAGAAATGCCTTCTAGTTCGACAAGAAGTTCAATTTGCTCGCGACGATCGGTACCCTACAAAAACCATTCAAAACTTAACTCTGGCGTTGTGTCAACGATGAATGGAAAATCGAACTCATCTTACCTTTTTGCCTCTGACGGCGGTGATTTCAGCCAATTTCTTGACTACAACCGGTGCATTGATATCTTGATCCTTCTGGAATAGCTGAGGCCTCTGAGAAGCTCCACCCCTGGGAACAACCTCCCAGTCCTCCTCCTCAGATTCCACCTTCTTGTCTTTCTTCTGTTCCGCTTTTCGTCGCTTTTCTTCATCCTTCTTCTTTTGTTTCTTCAGCTCTTCCTCTTCCGGAGATTTCTTCAAGAACTTCAATCTCAGATCTTGATATTCTTCATCACTTGAAGAGCTACTGGATTCATCAGACTCATCCCACATGTCACTGTCGGAATCATCATCGTCCTGCAATGATGAACATGCATTTCAGACCCCTTTCAACAATACCTACAATCTGCCTTCATAATGAACCATAGAGGAAATGTAGACCATCGCAGTAGCGGAATCACACATAAGTTCTGCATGATACCGGGATCGGACAGACTGTCGTTAAACTTGTTTTAGCACCATCATCTTCACAAACTATTACTTACATAGCCTGTACTGCATCAAGTGCATAATTAATAGTTCTGGTGATTTAATTCCAAAGAAACTAACCTTAGGAGCTCGCTTTTTCTTTGCAGCCTTGGGTTTCTTTTCTTCTTCGAAATCGCTTTCACTTCCGCTAGCATCTTCATCCTTTTCTTCCTCAACCTCGTCTTCGTCAAGCAAGTCAGGATTATCGCGGTACTTTTGTAAGTCATCGTCGTAATCTTTAGTGTACTTCCTCAACTTTTGCCTCAGAGTTGCTAGGCTCTTGGAGTTGTTCTTAGACATGGTCTTCTTGTTTTCCCATTGCTGGTTAACAAACAGCTCTAGCTGAGCCAAAGCCTGGAGGAAGAAAGAAGGTGTTACGCCTTTCTCCTCTTTCTGGATCACCGGGAGGGCTTTTTGATAAGCTTTTGTTAGTTCTTCGTAACCTGGAGTCAAAAACATCATTCAATCAGTATTCCGTCAACTCCATTATGCTCAAGTATTCATCATAAAATAAGCAACACTCACAATCTAATATATTCGACATGTCATTATTCTTCCGGAAATTCCTGATCTTTTGGATCAATCCGGTGATTTCCCCATAGCGCTTCTCCTTAGCGGATCGCACAATCCGCTTGCCGCTTTCCTCTTCTTCATCGCTAATCTGTAATGAAAAAATTAGTTTACTACTCACTGCAGTACCTGGTTCAAGAGACTTTGAAACAACAGTTTTAGTTTTTACTTACATCAAAGGCAGCGGCAGAAACTACTGGCTTTGAAATGGGCTCGGAATCAGAATCTGAAGATTCTGACTCAGAATCCAATCCTTTTCCGTAAAATCGACTCATTTTTTATACTTTTAACAGATAATGCCGAAAACTTTTGAATAAAACACTTTCCTAGAATTAAAATTTCAAAATCTTTAGCTTGCCTACGGAAGGCAACACACTGCTGACTGCTGCTGCCGGCTCCGGCCACGCAAATACGTCAAGTATGTATTCCCATGTATTTCGACGGTGACGAATGAACGTGTTCCATCAGCCTTGTGTGAAATGTCAATGCAGTTCCAAGCGGTAGATGGCATCAAGGTGCACCGAGCATCGATTTTGAATGAAAGAGTAAGGCGGCAGAAGTTTGAATTTTGTGATGCGCACATGGATGTTTTTGGTGATGTAAACATAAACATTTTGAAGCAGGTGATTTCAGTAACTCTTAACAATATAGTTCGAGTTCAGTTTATTTGAGCGTCCAGCTTTCTTGCTTAACATACAAGATCTCGCGTATCTACGAAACGAAGCTACTTCATGTATATAAACATGATGAATTCATCTCACTGTTATCGAAACTGTTGAACCCACGGTAAATTTGAAATCAGTACGAACAATAATGACTAGTTGTTGGTGTTGATGGGCCGGTATTTCCTTGAATAGCTTCTTTTTTATGTGTTTACAGGTCTTTAACAACCATGGAGCCCGTCGCACTCAAGCGCTTAATGCGTGCCGTTAACAAGAACGATTTAATAGAGTTCAAAGCGATCGTTTCTTCTCATGGAGAAACAGTGGATCTTAAGAGCGACCGCCTATGGAAGGCCAAAGGCGAAGAAGACAGTATATTCCATGCTGCCATCAGGAGTGGTTCTCTAGATATTGTAAGGTATGAGTTTAAATGAAGTGTAACTGGTCAGTCAGAAACGTTGCTTAACGTCGTTTAACTTTAATATCCTCAAATGCCACAGGTATGCCATGGAAAATGAATGGATAGGTGTCGGCTTCAAGAATCGCGATCGAAAGACATTGCTTCATGAGGCCGCACAGTTTTCTCAGAAAGCATGTGTAGCGTATCTGATATCACGAGGTAAGATTAATAAAAATGATGATAACCAAACAAGTACTCGATTACTGATTTTGAAGGATGTAAACAGGAGCCGACACAAACGCAATTAAGAAGGCTGACTGGACTCCTTTGATGCTTGCCTGTACGAGAAAGGATCTGGAGATCGTAATGGAACTTTTGGAGAGTTGCGCTGACCCTTTAATGACAAACAAAGATGGATGGAACAGCTTCAACCTGGCATGCCGTGTGGGGTTCCTGCCGATTGTCGATGCAATATATAACGCTGCAAGAGTGAAGGGAATGCAAGACCCCCTAGTTACTCAACGAAGTATAAATGGAAGGTCATCGTTACATACAGCTGGTGAGATCATTCGTTGTTTTTATGGTTGATTATTTTCTACTGTTATATGTAATTATGATCGTTGGATATAGCTTTTGTTTCTTTGCAGCGCTGCATGGACATCAGAATATAGTTCGAAAGATATTGGCGACGAAACTGATTGATGTTGATACAGAGGATAACTGCGGCACAACCCCTGTAATGGACGCATGCTGTAGTGGAAATTTAGATCTAGTCAAAATGATGATTCAGGAGTTCGGTGCTAATGCTAGTAAAATTAATAAGAATATGTGTTCTGCAGAACAGCTAGCTAAAGAACTTGGTGCTGACCTTATTTCTAGCTATTTAGCGTCATGAGACGATTCGATGGCAAGATTGTAATTTCATCTTCATGTCCTACTTCACTCAAATTTTAAGATCGAATGCGTCTCCTTTTCAAGAAAAGATGTTTATTTTGATACTCGGTGACCAATAAAAATTGAGCTTGAAACTCTCAACAAAAAGCTTCAGACCTTTATATAGACCTAACACAGCACATCTTTCCTGAACATCCAAAAGTCAACGCTAATGTCTACACTCTTTTCTTTGTGAAACTTGTAACACTTAGGTAAATCATAGCGAATTTCGGCAGCTACTTCTCCGCTAATGCCCAAAGCCTCTTGAGGACACTTCATCTTCTTCTTGAAAAAGTCCCGGGTGCTCGTTTTGTGCAGAGAGCATATCAAACCTCCTGGCCGAACTAGATCTACCGCTTGCTTCAAAAAGGCATAGTCTATACCCGCATTCTTCTTGGTCCCGAAAGGAGGATTCATGACCACAACGTCAAAACCATTTCTGTACTTAGGTAAAATTTCGGAAAGCTCTACAACGTCTATATTCACGAAGTCTACAGATGTCTCGCAATCCTCATCAAACATTTCTGTGGCGTTCATTGTAGCAATGTCCAAAGCATCAGGGTCAATTTCGAAGCCACAAACGTAGGAAGCTCCAACCAAAGCACTGCCAATTGAGAGGACCCCACATCCAGAGCCGAGATCACAAACTGCAGCTCCTGTGGATACAAAGTAATGGCCATTGTTAATATGAGTTTCGATATTCTTTATAGCCCATTGGCCAACTGCCCTAAGGGTTTATGGTCATTATATTCTTTATAACTCAACACTTTACCTTCAATATCACTTTGTGCTGCATATATCATCCTCGAGGCGACGTGAGCTGATGTTGCGTACTGTTCGTAGACAATTTTAGGGCTATCAAAGCCATCACATTGGGATAACCAACTTTCTAGTTCTTTAAGCTTCATTCTAATTCTGAGTATTGCACATCACAAGCTGAAGCATTGAATAAAAATATGAGTTGCTGCTGAATATTAGTTATTTTTGGAGAAGATTTTGAACAGGAAACCTTTTCAGTAGTACACCTATCACTTTGGTGGGTCCAATCTTGGCAGGACAGGAAGAATTGAATTTCCAAACGCAGAGTCTTGAGCAATGTAATATCCGAAACTGGAAGCGTTCGCTTGTTGGAGAGACGTTTGTGCTTGCCGTTGGATGGGAGTCAAATGAACATCGCTAATACCGATAGATCCGGTGGGCTGTAAATAGTATATAATATTGAATATCATAAACGCATTATTACAAAATACAGCATCATACCAACGCTAAAAGCCGTAAACCAGCTGAACCAAAAGCAACAACATTCATTGTTGAACTCACACTTGCTACGAAGTTTCCGGTATTCAAAGGTCCAGAGTTCAGAAGACCCAAACTAAGGGATCCAGGTGCTTGTTGCATCAACAAGGTTTTCGCTCGTTTCACTTCTTCCAAAACCTTGCGTGAATCGCTTGACATCCTTCAGCCAGTCAGAATCCACGTTATCTGGCCAACGCAACAATCGCGTTCAATTTTTTCTCATGTATCTTAAGCCGGTTCAACAATGAGGGCTAGGGTTCAAGGTATTCTGCTGAAAAAATCTATATCTATAATTCAGAAGATAAGTTACATTACGAACGTCAGCCGAATTTCCTGCTGAATTATCATAAAAGTCAGTTTTTTTAGTTTTGTTTACCTTTTCTCAAACCCCCAGAGTGACCAATCAAGTGTGCATCGACATGAACTGAACGGCAACTTAGAGTGATCGTCGGTGAGGAAATTCCGAACAGCTATCAAGTCAAAAACAAGCGCTCTTAGTTTCTCTTGCTCCTCTCCGTTCCTTTTTTGTGAAATTTTGTAGTTTTGAGTTTATAAAGTTTAATCTCGCTCGAACGATCGTATTTTAAGTGAGATTACTTTGAACAGCCAATAAGTAATAAGAAGATTGGTTCAAATTATAAGTAACGAATTTGTAGGACTGTAAAAGCTCTACTTTCTATACATAATTCATTATGGCAATGGGAATGCAACGTCGCGCCAACGTAAGTCAGAATCGGATTCGGATCTTTGAAAATTCTTGAAACCTATTCGGGTTATTACGGGATTCTGTTCGTTGATGTTACTTGCTAATTAAGAAGACCCTGTATTTTTATAGGTGCGCTTACCTCCAGAAGTCAACCGTGTTTTGTACGTCAGAAACTTACCATACAAGATCACAGCAGATGAAATGTACGATATTTTCGGCAAATATGGACCAATTCGTCAAATTAGAGTGTAAGTTGGTCTTCAACTTGACTTGAATTAAGTTGACTTAATCTGCAATCATCATGATGATGCAAGCAAGAATTCGGCAATAATCCTTCATGTGGCATTCATTTCCAGGGGGAACACACCAGAGACTAGAGGCACAGCTTTCGTTGTTTATGAAGACATCTTTGATGCTAAAAATGCTTGTGATCATTTATCCGGCTTCAACGTGTGTAACCGATACCTAGTGGTACTGTATTACCAACCCACCAAGGCTTTCAAGAAGTTGGATGCCGAGAAGAAGTTAGACGAGCTAGCAGAAATGAAAGCAAAGTTTGGACTGGATACACCCAAGCAATGAGTCTCATTTGCCAATTTTGGTTTTGTAGAGTACGTTATGTTAGAGGGTTTTGTACAGAAATATCTTTTTAAGGTATTGATAGGTTAACGTTAAAGAAACTCTTTTAGTAATTCATGTATTAATAAATCTAACGCAAGTAAGTTACTGGTACTTGCGTATTGACTTTTTTTCATGTGATCGAGTTCATTGTTTCTATATTGTCGTTGATTTTCAGAAAATATTATTTATAAAGATTGATTCGTTCAATGGAACGATGGAATCCTCTTTCTAGATGCCTTTCGAACAGTAAAATCATATAAATATGAAATTCCTATGTGATCCTTGATCATCTAATATGAACATGAACCTTTGATGATTGCTGGATTACGCAAAGTATAATCAAACATTAACATTGCCAATTAATGTTGTCATTCGCATCAGATTCAGATCTCAACCCTTCCATGTTTACGCATATGATGTGATGTACTACAACGCAATATCGTTCAGTCGGCCTTGCGTTTACTGCATTCGTCCCAAAAGACCAATGACGGCAGTCTGTCTCTCTCTCCGCTCCAAAAGCATTACATTGCGTACGCGGCAATTTTGAATTCGCGGTAAAAATTTGGCGTGTGGACCAGTCATTGGAAAGTGTGTCGATTGAAAATTTTAATTAACGTTAAAACAAGAGGGAAATTATGAACATCGTTCAATATATCATCCTCAGAAAAGACTTGCAAACTGTTTTAGCGTGGCCACTTGGAGCTTTAATTGGTAAGTTGGTCAAGTTACCGTTTGTTTACGTCCTGTGTTTACATCAGTTAAGTCGCGTGGGGTCTCTGCTATACAGGTTGAATACATACAGATATGTATGGGATATAGGTGACATGGTCTGTCGTAATGCAATCATGTTAATTCAAGTTAATACAAATCTCCAGGTTTAATGTCTTAAATGTGATTGGTTTTATTCTTCAATGATATCTTCGATGTTGCGGTTAGAGTATGAGAATCTTACAAGAGCCCCCGGTTGATGGTTTGCAACTATGTTGTTTTGACACTTTGAGTAAAGTTGTCAGTCAGTCAGTGCTGATTGTTGTTGAATGTTGAAGATTATGGGTTTTTTCGGCAAGAATCGGTTTCTAATGAGAGCTTCCTCCATTTATACTTTAGCCCAAGCCTGTCATGCTTCCACGGCAGTTCTGCACTTGCATTCTGAAGACGAGCACTCAAAGGCGTACTTGTCCAAGCTAGACTCGATGCATAAGGTGGTGTTAGAAGCTCCTGATGCTGAAGCCTTGAAAAAGTTGGCGGAAAAGTTGACCAATGCGAATATCGACCATAAGCTATGGATTGAGCAGCCTGAAGATATTCCCACTTGTATCGCTGTCAAGCCGTATCCCAGGGATCAAATCAAGCCACTTATGAAGGGTTTCAAGTTGTTTTCTTAAATCTGTGTTTCGTTCTTTGAATTGTATCTCTCTTAAACTGATAATGTTGGAGTAAAGAAACATCTTGGACCGTTCCTGCTTATAGTGGCTTCATTTGACCTGGTTACTGCAAGATTGAGGTTCAGATTGTAAATGTAGGTTCATCAGAAGTTATTTGGAGATTCATTCAGATAGGTGATATTGCATTCTGTCAAAGGGTGTTGAACAATATTTCGACGCCTTTGCCAACCATTAACGCTAGACGTGTCAACTACAGAGGTTCTAGGACAAATTTATGTGGAAGCCGAACCACCCATTTCGTTCAGTTGTTTGTAGCTTTAGATTTCATGCTAGGCGGACTTTAGGCGGCGGTGAATGACACAGGAGTCGTAGAATAGTAGATTGTAAACCGATCCGAATTCATGATTGAACCGGGTGTTGTGCACACAAACTGTTTTAATTTTATTGCAGAGCCGTAAGAGGATGTTGTTGTTTTTGCCATGTTTTGCTAGCCAGCGGTACAAAGAAAGAGAGTCGGGCGTTTTAAAAATAGTATAAACCCGAAGAGCAAGAAAAAGAGGCGATAATTCCATCTTGAAATATTCTTGCCTACAAAGACTCCCCTCTCTCAGTCAGTCAGTAATGTGGCGGAGTTGGAAAAAGTTTGGTGGAAAGGGTTATCGCCGAAGCGCTAGAATCGCTACAGCGTGTGTGTCCCAACAAGTAATAGATCTCGAAGAAGGTGCAAAGTTTGAACTGAAGGAGTCTGATCAGAAAAGTCCTGAACATTTAGCACGTTCAACGCTTGTGTGAAAAGCTAGTGAAATTTGAAGAATGTTCTTGTTCGATCGAAGGTGGCTTGAAAGTTTGTTCTTGTAACAAGAATGCGATCATATCGGAAGGTTGCTAATTGACGGGTGATTGGATGCAAGTGACGTGCAGAGAGGTTGTGACTGATAACTTTTGTGGTAGTAGCTGCAATAGGCTTTGAAAGTCTTTCGGAAAGATGAGTTCCAGAAATCGGACGAGACAGTCGGTTCGGAACCGAAACAGCACTCGAACTGCATACGGTCGGAACCGATCTTGGGAAGATGGTGGCGGATATGAGGAACCAAATCGGCAGGCCAAGTTCAAGTATTTTTGTAGATCTCTAGCGACATTCATGTGTACTCAGGTAGGAGTCGGTGGGATCATTGTCGGTTATGCAATAGTCGGTGCAGCAATATTTAGAGCTTTGGAAACTGGAGACGATGCCAAGGCGAATGGGCAGGTGGCGAGTGCGGTAGCACTTCGGGATAAGACTGTCAAGGAGTTGTGGCAGGTGTACCACGAGAACCAGTTCAACGAGACGGAATGGAGTATAGCTGCCAACCAGACTTTGAGCGAATTTCAGGTGAGTTTTGAATCAAGTTATCGAAATGAAAGGTTCTGTCAGATGATCTGAAACTGAATATGGATTTTTATTTGGTTTTCAGCAAAAAGTTGTCGGCGCTGTTAAAGAAGGCTACAATGGGAAGAACGCTACTGAACAATGGAACTTTCCAGCTTCGCTCATGTTCACACTGTCCATTTTTACAATGATCGGATACGGGAATCTGGTACCCAGGACGGACTGGGGTAAAGTAATCACAATCGTCTATGCCTTGTTCGGGATCCCCCTTTATGTTCTGTACTTTTTGAATATGGGAAGGGCTTTTGCGAATGCGTTCAAATGGGCGTACATCAAATTGAATTCGTGTTCCGTCGGTAAGAATCTGGATTACGTTGCATCTGTGAGTTTTCATTGAAGGTGATCAACTAATGATATTGTTGGTATTGTGCAGGTGCCAGTCCTCTGAATTCCACAGATGACGTTCGCGAAGACGAAGAAGATCCTGACGAAGACGACGAACCTTCTGAAGACGAAGAAGTTGTTGTTCCGAGTACAGCTTCGATCTATGTGCTGCTAGGCTATATCTGTGTAGGAACGATAATGTTTTCCGTGTGGGAAGACTGGGGGTACTTAGATGCAGTGTACTTTGCAGTGACAAGTTTGTGCAAAATCGGATTCGGAGACTTTGTCCCTGGAAGTAGG
This sequence comes from Sphaeridia pumilis, assembly GCA_034698345.1. Classification (NCBI taxonomy): domain Eukaryota; kingdom Metazoa; phylum Arthropoda; class Collembola; order Symphypleona; family Sminthurididae; genus Sphaeridia; species Sphaeridia pumilis. Next base: position 3,413 of record JAQGBJ010000679.1, on the reverse strand, counting down.
ATAGAAGAGTCTTTGGAGTCGAATCAAACGCGGTTGATGGTCAACTTTTTCTATTTGTTGGTGGGCCTGGGACTTGTGGCCATGTGTTACAATCTTCTGAGGGAAGAAGTGCTGGCGAAGCTGAAGCGTCTGAAAAGTGACTTTCGGGATTTGTGTGACATTATCAAGACGGACTGCAATTGCTCTAGTTGTAAATGAGGCTGGAATAGTGTAGTGTAGTATCGGTAGTACAAATGAATAGTGTGTCGGTATTTGCAGTTTGGGGGTTGAGTACAACTTTGATGGGAAAATGCGTTAGGAGTAATTTGAAAGTACATAAGTAAGAGTTAAGTGAGTCATTGTATCTTGGGTTTGGATACGCTCCGATTCGGTTATGGATACTTGAAACATTGATGGCGTGATACGTTTATCATTTGTGGGCACTGGCGGTGGCTCATGCGCTAGAAATGGTTCGCGATGTACATGTCTAATGTCTATAGACGTGGGTTTTCTCTCGAGTTTCATTTTAAAAGTGACAAATGACACGAAGATTTTTTTGTCGCTAGAAGCAAAACCTAGTAGTAGAGTAACAGATGCGATCTGGGTTGGGAACGAGGCGGAAAAGGGAAATCTGTAAAAGTGCGGTTGAATAGCCAAGGTTAGTGAAGCCGGTAGTTGGCTTTGTTGCCAAGAACTGTAACGGATGAATGATTGTCTTGATTTACAAAGGGATGAGGATGAGACCTTACGCGACAGGGCTTTTTTGAAGCTCTCTTGAATGTGAACATAATGTTGTAACTTTTGTTGACCCAAGATGTGGAATAAGTAAACAGCGATTAACGTGACGATGGAAGTCCAAGAGAATGGGACAAGTAGCAGCAACGGAAGTCTGGTCCAGGAGCCTTTGCATGTGGCGGAGCTTCATCATAACGGAATAACTATTGAAGCTGTTGTGGATACTTCAATCGTTGGTACCGAAGAGCATGAAATTGATGGAAGTAATGGCGTCAGCTCATCGTCAGAAACAGATCTCGAAGAGGCACCTCAACCCAGGATAATGAAGTCTGTCAAAGGCTATGACACGAGAACGAATGATGTAATTTATGCTGCTCCTTTGCGCCTGGATGAAGAGAACGACTCGTTAGACGACGGAGACAACGATCCTACGCGGGCGAATGTTTTAGTCTACTTTGGAGGTGATATTCAGGTGAGTTGACTGATTTCTGATTATAATCATTAGCAGAAATGTTTCGAATTAAAATCACATTCGTTGCGTTTTTTCAGGATACCGAGGAAATGATGAGGGCTAACCGAGATTACAAAAGCTGTCTTCACTGGAACCTGGAGAATACTGCTCAAGTTTTACAACGGCAGTTTCCGACACACCACATTGTTATAATTCGCCCAACACGAATGCACATCTATACTTACTCCTGCTACGATAACTTTGTACCTAGTAACGCTGCAACGGGTCACCCTGAGCACACCCCATGTCATCATGCCCTGCAGCATTTGGAAATCTTATTACGTAATGCATCTGCCTTAGTTGAGCGAAGTGCCAGGTCATCAGGAGAAGAACAAAAAAGTCCCCCACGTCAACATTCTAAGGGCAGCCATGAAGACCCTGTTAGTTCTTCCGCGTCGCAATCTAATGATGCTACTACCAACGGAAATGACCAAACTGATGACCTCAATCCACATCTTGATCGGGGAAACATCAGTCTAGTGGGATTCAGCAAGGGTGCTGTGGTCCTGAATCAATTGATTTACGAATTTCATTATCTGAAGGTACGAAACGCTAGTTGTATATTGTCATAATAATTGACCTCAGTGTGAAATTAGTGGAATACTATATTTTGCTTTTGTTAGACTCTAACACCTGACGATCGATCAATGGAAGGATTTCTTCTGAGCCTGAAGAACATGTACTGGTTAGACGGAGGTCACAGCGGAGGAAAGAATACTTGGATTACATCACGTTCGCTACTAGAAACCTTGACGAGAACCGGTATCAGAGTACACGTTCACATGACACCTTTCCAGTTAAACGACACACGGCGGCCGTATATACGCCGGGAAGAGAAATCATTTACCGATTGCCTCGAGCGTTCTGGTGCTCAGATATTCCGCCACGTACATTTTGAAAAAGAAGCACCGACGCTGGAGACTCACTTTAAAGTGATTGCTCAATTCGGCATGATTACACCAGAGTTTCTTGACGATTCTTTAGATGGAAATGAACTTCCCTCAATCAGTATTTTTGACAGCTAAATGTTTGTATTTTAGTTTGGAGTAGTTGGTTGTGTTGTATTGACGAGATTATATTTCACAAGTGTATACTGTTGTGTACTTTAGCTTTTATTATTAATTATGGCGTATTCGTGTTGTGTTTTGTTATACAAGAACCGTAGTGCAGGAGCTTGTGTTAATTTAAACTTCCGAATAGATTTTAATGTCAAGAGCATGTCCACTGGAACCAGAATACTTCAGGCTGATATTTGTGAGCGATACAACTTTATAATTCTTCTGAATAGATAACTTTGGATAGATAGTTCGATAGATAGACCTAGGCATATCATAATGTAACTTACGTAGCTTCGAGACTCAAGTAGGCCAGGAAAATGTTATTGGTAGTCAGGAGTTACGAGTGACCTGCACTCCCTATCACAAGGATATAGTTACATTGTTACAGTACACAACGATTGGCGCCTTATAGTAGAAAAAAGCCTTAAGAAATTCATGGTGGAATCCCGTTTAAGTACATAATGTGTTTTGCACATTTTCAAGAAACTTACACAAGTAATATGTACTGCTTGTAAGAAAGGTTTGGCTGAATATGGAAAGCCAGAATATTTTATGTCGGCAATGAACTTTTCGTTGGAGGTTCTTCTCGTCGTGAACTTTTCATTCACTTGTTGGTTTGCCTTGTTTTTAATTACTTGTACGAATGATTCATCAACCGATCTTCTTGAACTATAATACCTTGTGTTTTGTACAAATCAATATAAATATTAAGTGATAGTTGCTTGTTGGGTGCATTTTGTAGCTTGACCTATAACTGAACTTAACATCAAACAGAGAGAAAAGGGATTAAACGTTTGATTCTTGGAAGCTTCCATTTTGTGCCTCCTTAATTCTTCTGTGAACTCCTCCAGCTCACACAAAAATTCAGAGACTTCAGGACAGTCTGAAAATAGTCGAGCTACTATTTTCTAGGCTTTACATTAGTGATTAGTGTAAATAGTTGCTTTTGCTGACTGAAATAGATTCTGATACCATATTTGATATTATTTAAAAATATTATTTACTTACTATTAAAATCACAATCAACAGGTACTGAAGATAAACAAAAAGATGAGGAGGATCAATTACGGCTCAGCTCAATAGCCTGCATTGCAGTAGGTTCGACTCTAGTGGGCGCGGCGTTGTTAGCT
>JAQGBJ010000678.1:0-34672 GCA_034698345.1 Sphaeridia pumilis | reverse complement strand
GGGTTGCGAATTCGTGTATACGCAATTCATGTTACCTGTCGTGTTCAAATCTCATGGTGGATTACGCAAGTATTGTAGTAGCTGATGAAAATTTCACTATATAATTTTTGTTCATTAGGGGACTAGAGGGAAAGTCGAATATCCACGTGCATTAGACTGCTGATGTTAATACATATGTACAAGTATACAACGGAATTCGTGTGGTGTTTGGTTGACAGGTTTAGGACACTGGTGGTTTAGATCACAATAAAACCACATAATCAGCATCCGATCAAGATCATTTTTATGTCATGAGCAGTAGACAGACAGATAGTACAAGTAAATACATTGTTTTCCCTTTTGAATGCGGTGGCGGCGATTCAATGGACTTTTTGTAACGTGGAATTTATTGGTGGTTGGTGGACATCAGGAGTAATAAAAATGCTAAAAAGTTGCAATCAAATGTCAGGTGTATAGCTACGTAACGTAATAATGAAGGAAGAGTTTCGCAACTCTTGCGTTACTAAAAGCAAAATACGGGAGGAAAAGGAGCCGAGTGTATATATGTATTGTTGAAATACTAAAACCTTTGTTTGCTTGATTTTTTCCTGCAGGCAATAAAGAGGAAAATACAAACGTTACCGTGTATTAGCACCTTTGCGGTTTCTGAATCAAACTTGAGATTTAAAACTTTGACTTGGTTGCACCTGGATTTTGTGCAAAAGACTGTGAGTTTTTTGGCTTGTTAATTTACTGATTTCAAGCAGACCGTACGACTATCCATAAATCCCTTTGCCAAAATCTATATATCATTCATAGCAGCAGTTACACTTTGACGAGATACATTGCTTTTTGGGGTCAATCGTCCTGCATTAACCGTAACATTCCGTGTGGCAAACAAACAACGTTTTGGACAGGAAAAATTGCAACAGAGTTTGTGCATTCTATAGGGGCGAGAATCAAGGTTTGTGAGAGGTATATATAGTATCTTCCGATGATTTGTCTGAAGCTTTTGCTTCAGTAATGTAGGTTGACATGCAGAAGCAGATCAAACTTTAAATAGAGACGCTTTTAATAGTGATTTGATTGCGTTCATGGAGCGAGATCAAAGGAGCAGGAGAACCACATCAGTTGGGTTTATATTCAGTCTACGCGTTCCTGTAGGAATTTTCATATCGCTTCAAGTGACATTCAGAATAAAACTAATGCTGACTGCCCAATGATTTTAACAGGAAATTCGTTCGTGAAGGATGTGATTGTGTGATGATGATGGAATGAGAGCATTGTCATGGCTAGAGGTGCATTCACTCTTGAGTTCACGAATTAAAGTTTCTGAACATTACAAAATGCAGGGCTTGTATGTAGGTGTAGACCGGACTTCCCGGATTTTGTGAATATTAAAGCCATGGCCTAGCTGGACGTTAGAAATTGTTATTAGCAAAAGTCGGCAAAAAAGATAATTACACTCGGAGCGGTTTTTATGACAGCCGCAAATATTGTTATGGTTTTTTCTTTGATTCTTTTTGCACCTTTTGATTTTCTCTTGGACTGATCTTTTTGGCTTGTGGCCATCCTGTCATGACGACGGTGATGTCGGGTGGTAGCAGATGCACTTGCGCTTGCACCAGCAACAGCGCTGACTTGAACGCCTGAAATTGTTAAAATGCCATGCCAAAACGAGGATTCAAAAGCGGCAGCTACAGTTATATTGCTCGCTTTGGTAGTCACAATTACAACGTTTCCACTTCGGTAAAATTTATAGTTGGTTGGTGGGCAGAAAGAAGTTCTTATGTATTAGTGCGTTTAGATTCATAACGGACAGTGTCTAGACTTTGATTTGGTGCAATCAACTCCTGATGTTGCGTCAACTTTGGCTCTTGGAAAGGTCACAAATTTTCGAACGTCATTAACAGATTTTGAAATCCACTACATATGACTGTGCCTTGTACTATTCTTCCCTTGAGAACCTGGAATAGTTTCAATTTCCTTCTCCTTCCTGCCTAAATGCCGGCTCATATATTCTTGTGCTACTATTCTGGTTCCCTGAGAGTCACGTCACGTGTGTGTGGCGATCTAAATGGCTTGATGAGAACCAGGTGAGTTTTGCGGCTGTTCCGGAAATGCGTTCATTAAGAGCGTTTCTCCTCTGCCCACCACTACCAACTTTGAACTTACCTGTGTTTAAACTGCTGTCTCTTTAACAGAGAGTTTTTCCTTTATGTATTTGGTAACAGCGGATGACGATGATGACGAAGCCAAGCAACAACCACCTGTTCTCGATTCCATTCAAGTTGACGAGCTATATATGTATAAAGTTATATCATGAAACAGAGGTGGAGGAGCAGCTGGAAATAGGATTAAAAGCATTGTTTCCATCATACCGTCTGCATATATAGACACAAAATGAACAAAAAGGGTCTCGGTCGAGGATGAATGTGGTTGTGGGACACACATGTTTCTGTATCTTTGTACTACAGAATGGCAGACGTACAAGTTACATTTAGTTACATCATGTCCCAGACAAATGGTCGATAGTTTTTTTGAGGTTCGAGAGGATGTGAACCCATTCCGTGTAGTTCCTCTGCCTTATGGCTTCGGTCGACGGACGACCTGCAACTGGATGATGGAAGCGACAAAGTTTCATGTCAGTCAGTAGTAGAATGCAGTTTGGAGTGGAGACGATGCATAAGATACTGGTTTACTACTAGTTAGTGGCCGTAATATTTCTGCTGATTCAAGATTTACGTGTGAATTTGGTCTCCGAATTTCTCAGGAGCTTCGAATATTAGTCGGTCATCTTTTGACAGGTGAGAAAAAGAGGTGCGTTTGTTGTGTAATGGAACTGAGAAGAGGGTGAGTAGCGGTTTTGAGCGGTGTATTTATTCCTATCTAGCATTTCGTTTTGGTTTCTGGTCTCTTGGCAACAAAAGAGCGTCTTTGATAAAAAGGCAGAGTTGTGATGAGTAGTAGTGTCGCCACCACTAACTTCAAGTCATGTCAAAAGTCGCAAAGCCGGACCAAGTTCCCACACACAGCCAGTGGTTTTTGTATTGCATAAAAAGCATTGGTGCGAATCGATTCTGTGAAGTCTGTCATGGTTTGCCGTGGACTAAACTGTGTCAAGTTGTAATCTGTGGGATGATGGAGTTGTGACAGACAAGATGGAGCAGAGAAGGTTCTGAATGAAATGCTTGGTTTCTGGTATCTACTTTGCTATGAATGAATTCTAGCTCAGACAGAGACACGGGCTAATGGTCAAGTTGTGTCTTCCTCCGTTGGAAGGTTTCGGCGGAACTCACATCTCGATGAGTGTTTATGGATCTTTGGACAGACTCAAAGTTGCCTATCTAATGAATTCATTTTGTCGTATATTTGCAGACCGACCAACCCCAACTGATACCAATTTACTAGTCCAGAGACGATAAGAAGAAGAAGTGAGAATATTGTAAAGAGAGGAGATACATACACACATGTGCAAGTGTGAATCAGAAAAGTCGATATTGAGTCAGCTCTATCACCAATGACCAAAATGGAGATCCATCCACCTTGGGCGGACGAGTTGCTGGCGCGGAATCGTAAAGTGGCTCGAGCCTGGTCGACTTCGCTGGACGAATCGCTGAGGACGCCTTCGCCGGATCTTGTGGACCAGAAGAAGCGCAGTTTAAATGGGTCAGCGCCGAGAATGAGAGTCAATGGTGGTGGTGAGTTGGCTATTTAGTTTTGAAAAGCTTTAAGGCAGTAAGGAAGGGGTTTGAAGTGGAAGTTCTCGTGACGGTTCTTGAATTCGGCTTCGAGGGTTTTGCAATTGGACGGTTTCCGGGGAAGATTCAGATGTATTCTGTGTATATTTGACTTGAGTCGGTCATTCTCATCGTTCCTCGTCAGGTGTTGTTGGTGCACACCTGTAATTTAAATCTGTTTGAGTGTTGATAATGTTGAAGAGAGTTTTTTGGCTGGGCACCGAAGGATTACGTTTTTAAATAGAGAGGAAGATGAACCAGGGGATATTTTGGTGAATGTATGTTTTACTATCCCCGTTTCACATCGAGTTTAAATGGCCCATGCGTTTTGCAACGTACATAAAACTTGTATGTAATGTACACTTACTCAGGTAGAGGATCATGTTGAGAGAGAGGTAGTGGAGAAGGGGTTGAATGAAGGCATCTTTTGCTCAATGACTGACTGAGCATTGAGGAAGATGGCGGAGAAGAGGATTGTGGAGCCATAGAGTTTGTTGGAGGACCTTTACAATGGAAGTACAAGTAGTGGATGCAACTTCAAAAGGGAAACGCGTCCATCCCTTCTCCGTCGTCCGGCTCTTTACACAGGTGTGTATGGGATTGAGGTTTCGATATGATCATCGCATTTCCCTGCTGCTCCTGGTTGTTGTTGTTGCTGCTGCTGCTGTAATCTCTTCTGCGGATGAGATTCTCACAGTCGTTTGCAGAATACCGTTCAGTTAACTGGTATTCCGAGACCTAGTTTCGGCTCCATCCTCGTTGTTGTCGCTCTTCCTTGACATCCATCAACAGGAAGTCGGCGACAGTCTAATACTTGATCAGTCAGTGCCATTTTCAACGGCGCCAGCGGTTTCAGAAGTGAAGCCTAAACATTAATCGATTGCGAAAAGTTTGCCATTTTTGCAAAGCTTGTGGATTGTGTTGTTGGAGTCAAAACAGTCTGTGCTCTTGCAAGGGATTCAAGATAAATATATCCGTCTTTCCTGAGCTTCAGATCCAAGGAAAATATGTGCCTTTACAAGTGGAGGAGAGTTTGGAATTGTCGACCGTGGTAAATGATAACTTTGAAGAAGTGATCATAGTCATAAGAGCGAGCTCAAAGAAAGCTGTCAACTTTCTCGAAGACGGTGACACCCGTCAATAATAATATTTTTTTAGTCCAGTCCGATGCAACAAGTAGTAAGGGAGAAGAAGCGAAAAGTGTTGTGCTTCGTTAACGATTAGCCGAGTCATTTGCGGAAAGGTTTTATTTTTATTTACCTTGAAACCTTGAGGCTTACCTTTCCTGTCATTAGTGGTCCGGCCGGGGACAAGTGAAAGCAAAAGAGGACGTTAACGAACCGATAGCAAAAAATCAGATCGGCATAAACAACGCTTCTGTGGCTTCGCAGAAGGAGGCCAGAAGGCTGGTGATGAGTGACGGACGGAGCTAGTTTCGCTATATTTGGAGCCATATTCAACGAGGAGCTACGTAGTGAATAACAATTAGGAATTTGAAATTGGCAAATTGACGGTTTGAGACCTTGGATCTTGTGATTAGATACATGTGAAGGAATGTTGTGTACGTAGCAGAGCGGAGTTCACCGCAAGTTGAACAGAATTAATATTAATAACAAGTCTTATGGTGTTTTGATAAACATTTGATACATGCAAGTTTCTTTGCTCGCTGCCCTTCCTTATGATGATAAGTGGTTAAATTTGGCTGAGCTGTAATGAAAGAGGATTAATATTGTGAGAGAGGTTTATAGTTTAAAGTATATAAGCGAAAGACAGAAAGAGCAGGAACTGGGTTGTGACCGTTTCGCTCAAGCTTTGAGAGAGATATGAAATTACTTGTTGAAACTTCCTTACTGCCTTGAAAGCCGTCTTATAACTGTGTTTATGAAAAGTGCTGAATTGTAACGACTCTTGGCTGACTGTATACAAAATGTTGATAGAAAAATCTATGCATCGCGAAGGGAGTGTGGACCCGGAAGTACATTACAATCATCAAAACGACGACGACCACGACGACAACAGCCACATGATGAAAGGCAAGCCTACGGCCGATGAGAGTCTTCTGGAATATGGGCCGGGAATAGTGCGAAAATTGCGTTCGAGGTATCAAAGTCTCGCCTTGCGTCAGTCCAATGGAAGGCCTTCTCTTCGCCGAAGTACCAGTTTGGAGAACATTTTGGACGATGGACAAGCTGGGACTATAATCACGTGTTCGCCGTCTCCAAGTCCTGATCCTCGAGAGAATATCAGCATCAACAACAGTAGTAAAAATGGAGTTTATTGTAAAGAAAACATTGGACTTGGTCCTCCTCCTGCCGGAAATTACGTCAAGCATGGAGATAACCACAAGCAGCAACAGAATCAGCAGTACCAGCAAAACAACCGATACCGAAGTAGTCGACAAGGTCAGCAGCATAACACGGACTACTTCAAGTCTAGCGATCGAATGCGCCGAGCTCGTTCTGTAGACGCCCTACATTGCCGCAAACAGGAGGATAGTAGTTTGATGCAAAAGTTCAAAACTGTGGTTTTACCAAAGGAGGAAATTGTGATTATAGAAGTGTCATCCCAGCCGCAGGCTGATAGTCGAGATATTTATGGAAAGTACTATGGAGTTGAAGAAAAGTTTAGTAGTAATAATAATAATAGTAGTGCTAATAGCAGCGGTGGTGGACGTCCAGCCCAGTTGCAGTACCACCACAATCAGCGTTCTTGTTCTTCTTCTTCGGAATCATCTGCCGCCGTCCAACTTGTTAATGGGGAAGTTCGCGTGAGAAGTGTTGCATCACCGGAGCACGAACTTCCACCGCCGGACATTGTACGTGAGACTGCTAGAATCTTTGAAAAGAACAATACATCATCGTCGGGATCTTCGGGAGATAACTCGCTATCATCGACTAATAACAGCGTCAATACTAATCACCTGATAAACGGCGCTCCTACCGCGACAACAACGGTCAATTTAAAAAAGGTAGGCCATGCGCTACGGATGAACAAGTCTTCGATGAGCGTGTCACCTTCTCCGTCACCGACTCCATCGCCCTCAGCTCCTACTTCGAACTACGGACTATCATCACCAACTTGTTCTTCTTATCAATCAAGTGCTTCATCCACTGCTTCTCCTAATGCCCAGTGTGCAAAACTGACTAATAATTCCCAAAGCCACTTGTCAACTACAGGAGCTCAAGGCTGTAAAACTGATGCCTCGCCAGCTGCACTGGGTAGTTGTAATGCAAATTTGCTGGGTTCGACGACGACAAAGCCAGTGGTATCATCAACACCTCCAGTCGTACTTGCATCACCAATAAGTCCAAAACAAATCGGCATCATTCGACCAACTGTGAATGGTGGAGTTGCTCCAGTTAAACCGACTTCGCTAATTCTGCAAAACGTGCCTGTACCTGATGTGTCGCCGATAGTCGAGTCCAATAGTAATAAGCCTCTGTCAGTTACCAAGAAGCCTCCGCTGAGTCCCAAACCAATATTTACGTCTTCGCCGAAAAATATCTTCCTTGTACAGGATGGAAAAACTGGTTCTTCTTCTGGGTCAACTCCGACGACTGATGGAGCTGTTGTGACAGAAGTGGCAAAACCTCCTCCGCCAGTACCAAGTCGTCAAGTCATTACTCCAGTAACTAATAACAACATTCCGATTGCTCAAGCCATTAATAATAGACCAACACCTATTTCGAGACCATCACCGCCCCTCCCGGCTGCGTCCGAGAAGGCAACCAGCCCCAATATGATGGAATTCCAGCAAATTTCCCTCAGGCCAGTCCCCAAGCCTGTAGATGACAACATAGTTGTCAAAAACAACATCAAGAATTATACCAAAGCACCTACACACTCAGCGAACCCAGTTTCTGCAAATACTATCGCTACAACTACCGTAGTCAAGACTGAACCCAAGAAACAGCAAGAGTCCAAGCCACAAATTGTTGCCTCAACGCCAAAATCCCAACACCAGCAACAACAACAGCCAACTATTGTTCCACGTACAAAAGCCCCGGTGGAGCATCCAAAGGAACAACAGCCACAAGAAAAGTCTCAACTTCGAAGTCACCAACAGCAAGTATCAGAGCAGAAGAAGCAAAATGCTACTGGCGGTGGTACAATGGTCTTCGATTTCACCAAACGAGCCGCTCCGGTTCCGGACTATATCGAAGATGACGGTCTCCATAAAAACGTTCGTGGAGCTGTAACTGATGAATCGAGGGACGACGAAGTGCATCCTGGCAGTGACACTGTGGATGGCAAACTGGTACAGTTCGAAGGTGGTAATATAATCATCAATGGCAAAAGCTCGTTGCAAAAGAAACCAAAGTCTCAAAAGGTAGGGAGTCTTATCTGAAGAGCCGTTGATTATGATTATCATGGTTGTATTTAACTAACTTTTGTTGTTTTGGACTTGCAGTTAAACATATCTATCAATGAAGATGCCACGATGACCTTCGAGTACCCGTCGGAAGCCTCCATGTTGAAGGAAGACTCTGTAACAGATACCAGCAGTTTTGGCAATAAAACACCATCGAACCTGACCAGTGGAAGTAAGTATGTGTAGGTAGAAACAAGATCTTATTTCACTTGATGTGGTTTCCGTTTTTGTGTCAGTACACTACCCAACAAGTTGTTCGTATGGTTTTGTGTCTTGTGTTTTATGTTTCCTTTTTGCGGTTTTTGGTAATTTAATTAACTTATGGTGTCGTCTTACTTTCTTGTAGGTGAATTGGGTAGCTACACGCCAAGCAGAGTTGGAAATACTTATCAGCTCGGGACCTACGCCCTTGACATGAGCAACAAGGTTAGCCCAAAACCTGACCTCAAGAAACAAGATGCCGTCGAAGAATACATTATTGAAGACTATCTTCGGCCCGACCACCAATCGACTACATGGAGTAACGAAATCGGCGCTGACATCTTATTCTGAAATGAACTCAAAACGCGACCAAAATTGTACTGTATATAAATATTTGAACTGTGCTACGGTGTATATGGTTTCTTGAACTTACAAGTCAATTCTACAGTAGTATTTGCTCGGAAAATTTAAAGTTTGATACTTTTTTCTTGCAATCCTATGTGTTGTTCACGCAAACTAAAATTTCTACAATGTTTTATTCTGCGGAAGCAGAACACTTGCAATTGTGATACTTTAACGAAAATGTTTTGTAAAGACCATTATGAGAATGTGTCTTCATTTGTATTTAGTGTCTGCTGTTTATTTAGCGATGTTCGCGTATTTGATTACACGCTGTACGATTTCGATAAAAATCTTGTGTACAAAAACATATTGATCGTCCAAAGTTCAGGTCCTCATGTCAAAAAGACAAGTAGCATATCCAAAATGTCAAAGCAATTTCAAGAACACGTCTTACCTTCATAAACTACGCTTATTCTAAAGTTTTCATTCTGAATCGAAGTGTATCACTTACCACAGATTACATCCAACGACAAAAGCTTCTGAGGAGCTGGCACCTGAACCACCTCCTTCTCCGGCATTTCAACGTTTGAGCGTTTGAGCATATTTCTCATTGTTGTCTGTACCCAATTCTGAAATCAACAGTTTTGTGTCATTCTATTATCATGTTGATGAAAGAGACGTCGAATTTTTTATGCTGTCCGACTGCTAATAATAAGCTGTTTGTTTTGGTTTGGAAGATTCAAGCGCGTGTTGTTTTGGTCGTTCCTAAAGGTATTTAATGCGAAAATCCGAGTATGCATACTTTGTCGCTATACCCATATATTAGTTTGGCTTTTAACTATACGGGTTCTGAATGCATACAGGATTACTCATCCATATATAGATGCCCAAGTTGAAGTATACGGTAAAGGGCGTGCTCCCATTTGTTGTATGTATTACAATGTAAAGCTACGGCTGTGCATTCCAGTATGCATTATAAGAGCGACGGGATTAAAGTAGCTCAGGGACGGCAGCAGTTTTAAATGTGAACTTACAATCGCGCACACAGACAGATTGTCGTTTAATAATTTTTAATTGCAGCTTGAATGATTGAAAAAATTTCTTTCTTGTGACAAGTTTGAATTAAAGAAACCGGAAGTGAGTGCTGTTCAAGTTTGTGTGATTGAATGAATGTGGAAGTGGTAAGTTAGACACGAAATCTTTCAAATTTTCAGTGTGAACCGTTTGTAAACAAACCTCGAATTTGCGTCGTTTGCTGCTCTAAATTCCTGGAAACAAAATAAGATGAAGTAATTTAATATAACTTTCGAACTCAACGCTAAATTTTGTTCGAAAGGTGGTGACAAATGCAACATATGTTAAAAGAAGGTTTTGATAAAGTTTCATTATCGGAAATTTGCACGAAATCGTAGTTACGTACTGGCCACGAACACCGTTTTACGGAACTGGAACCAGTGAAAAGCTCCAGTTCGTTTTTGTTTACCGGTCCCTTTCGATTTCGTAGTTTATCAAGCTCATCAGGAGCTCGCAGTTGGTGAGAAGCTGTTAATCGCCGCATCTCGCACCGCGTTATCTCCAAGATTTTTATAACAAATGTCGTTTAATATTCATTGTTCCAAATACAAAGGATGCAGTTATCGGTATTTGGGTTTATCTGAGCTTGAATATGATCCCCAAAGTCTTTAGTCTTTAGTTTGTTGTGTAGTTCGTTTGAAATGTTTTGTAGGGTCTAATCTTGGTTTTATTCTTGAAGTGAAGTTAGTTCCAATCTATTATCTTAAGAACAAACGTATGATTCATGCATTGTATAATTACTGCGCGAGTGACTCCAAAGTCTTTCAGATATGACAACGATGGTTAGTTCCTCTCACTCAACAGGAATGTTGAATGTGCTGTTAGTTAGTCACTGTTTCAAGAAATGGAAACACAACAAGCTTGAATTGACATTAATCGATTGAATTTCTCTGTTTCAGTGTGTAAAGATAACTTGGTCCGATCTACACTTCTGACTGGATGGTGGAAGCAAGAAAGAGTCCAAAAATTTGTTCCATGACGGACTTGAGTGGCCTGACAGCTCAAAATGTCTGCGAAGCCACCTCTCAAGTTAGTGGCAGCCATAGAGCCAGGAGGAAGTGAATTGGAGAAAATTGTGCAAGCTAGTGACGACGCCAGGAAAGAAGCGGCTTCAAAGGAGAAAGCTAAGACCCCACCTCCACTTCCAGCAAACAAATCAGCGACATTGGGTCCTTCCAGTCATTCCACTTTTGCACGGCAAGCTAGGACTAACTTGCGGCGATCATTCACGTTGCCCAGAAGTCTTTTTGCTAAGAAACATGGCCATACCAGTCCAGCGCCAGAGCCTAAAAATAGCAATTTTGTAAGGCATATTTTGCTGACACTGACACGACGCAAAAGTGTCAGAAGAAAGAAAGATCAGGATGACGAGAATCGTAAGTTGGAGATTCATGTGTAGCGGTGCTATTGTCCGTGAATTGGTCAAAAATTTGCAAATGTTTGTTTTTCCAGCGTTACCTCCAGGATTTACTCCCGGTGCACTCGGACTGAAGAACCAAGGCAACACTTGCTTTATGAACGCCATTGTACAGTGTTTGAGCCACACAGATGATTTAGCTAAATACCTGGTTACCGACACATACAAGAGTGATTTGAGGAGAAAAACCTGGATCAAAAGTGGCAAGGTATATCCCCCTTGAAAAATAAGTTCACGCTGTTGAAAGTAAATCTCAATTCCTGAATGTGAAACTAACTTTTGTGCAGGGAGAAGTTACGGAAGAGCTGGCTACCATTTTAAGAAGTACTTGGCTGCGTCAAAATTCTATGGTTATCGAGCAGGCAGTTACGAGATTCAAGGCTGCCGTCGAAAGGGGTGCACAGCAATGGAGAGGAGCACAACAGCACGACGCACAAGAATTTCTTCTATGGTTACTGGATCGGTTGCATGAAGATTTAAATCAAGCGTCTTCTAACAAGTACAAGCCGGTGAAGGTAATCTTCTAATGGACATATCACTAATATTGACTCGTAATTAGAGTGTACCTTAACATCCATCTAATGTTGAAATGTGCAGAATAATTTCGGCCGCCCGGATGAGCATGTAGCTGCGGAGGCGCTCGAAAATCATCTTCGGTGTAATAACTCAATCATCCAGGACATATTTGGAGCCCAATTTCGTTCATCACTTACTTGTCCGGGATGTGGACGGCAAAGTGCAACTTTCGATCCATTCCTCTGTGTATCACTTCCAATCCCTGCCGCAAAACAGCAATGCCCGGTCTACGTCAATGTTGTCTACCTGGCTCAACAGCCCCGACTGGTATGATGATGATAATGGTACAAAACAAGTATTGCACCATGAGCTTTTTTAAACTAAGATATAAATATAATCTACAGGTTAAACTGGGGTTGAGCACCATGTCTAGTGCTGATGTGAAGGAGCTGAAGCACCTTTTGTCCGGTGATACGGGTGTTGAAGAAGGGCATATCTTGCTCTGTGAGATTGACGGCGAAGGCTTTCATCGCACGTTCACAGGTACTTAGCCTCTATCTTTTGGAGCTAGGACTCAGCTATATCTTCACATTTGGTGTTTCTAATGGCTGTTACGATCGAATTTCAGAAATGCAGCCTGTATCAACTCTTTCAAGCAACGAAGCAGTTTACTGCTTAGAAACGCCACAACCAAAAGAAACGAGCGAAGACGGGGCATTTTTGCTGATCACGTGGACCAACATTTTAGTTAGCAACGACGGTAGCACCAAGCTTCGCTTCGGAAGTCCCTATATTACTCAAGTGGCACGCGAAACCGGGTTCGTAGATCTTCAGAAACTGTTGCTGAAAGAAATGGCTGGTATACTTCAACAAGGCGTTTTAGTCGCTGAACAGAAGGTGCGAGCAACGCATGATAATAATACTAATCAGCAAGTGACGCAGCCATGAACATAAAAATTTGTTTTCAGGAGCCTGTGGTTAGCATCCGAATTTTAGATGGTAGCTCTGACGGAACTTTAGTGGACCCCAGTGTGGAGCATCCGCTCTACACAGAAGCTATTGACCATGCTTTGTCACTGTGTGATGAGGATGTCCCTCCCCACATCAAAATTCATCTCGAATGGTCGCTTGATGATAAGGATAGGTAAATAGCATCTAGAATACGGTTTCGATTTATTTTGTTATCAAGTTTTTGCAAAACAATCTTTTGTGTTCGCAGAGTAATTGCGGATGATAACGAAACCGTTGAGGAACATTCGAGTGTTGCTCAAACTCGCGCTAAGCATTCAGAAGAGACTGTATCAACTGTTACCTTGGGAGAATGTTTTGATTTGTACACTACTGCAGAAGAATTGTCACCAGAAGATTCTTGGCACTGTCCTCACTGCAATAGAAAGGAACAAGGAACTCTTAAAATGATAGCTTTATGGTCAGCGCCTGAAGTCCTTGTTGTTCACCTGAAGAGATTTAGACAGGTACATATTTGCTCTCATATCTTTCTAAGTACGTTCAGTTTACTCATGTTTACCAATTTTTGCAGACTCTGAATGGCAGGAATACTGCTACGAAGATATCTTCCATTGTTGATTTTCCCATAGACGGCCTAGATTTAGCTCCGCATGTTAGTCGAAAATCCAGAGCCGGTGTTGAGAATTCTAGCGTCACAAACGGTGGAACTGTTGGCACATCTCCGGTCAATGGGTGTTTCGGCATTTCATCATGGAAGCGTGCGTCATTCAAGAAACATCTTCCCGGTACCAACTCGAAGCGCTTCTCTCCCAATCAGTTCATTAACGGCCATTCTGACGACTCCCTGGTCTATGACCTGTATGCTGTATGTAACCATCATGGAAAGTACGTTCAAGGTGGACACTATACGGGTAAGTAAATCCATGTCATGTCTTGTCTCAAAAGGTTTTTGGTTATCTTTTAGCCTTCTAAAATGATTACTTAATTTCCTTGTGATTTATAGCGTACTGTAAAAACCCCGTCGAAGGAACTTGGTGGAACTTTGACGACACCAAAGTCGAACAACTGCCCTCACAAGAAGATGTCCACACAGCGTCTGCTTACATTTTGTTTTACCGCAAAAGAAACTCAATGCCGCCTAATGGCTATCACTGGTGCAAAAATCTTGTCAAGAAATACCACAAGAACGTATCATCGGCCACAACTTCAAACCCTACGTCAGAAACTGCTACTAACGGAACTACTACCACATTGGATACTCAGCTAAACGCCACATCAAAAGTCGAAGAAACAAGTTTAGTAAGTAAACTTGAATCATCGTCTAACCAAAGCTCATCCCCTCCTCCACTCACTCATGATAATGGTGATAGCGGAGACAGCAGTGACGGGAACTGCAGTGATTCAAACTCAAGTAGTTTAAGTAAAAGTTCTAGTGCAGGCAGTAATAGCGCAGCACCTCTAGCGCGAATAGAAGACATGTCATTTGGCCTTATTGGGACTACAGAAATTCAGTTAGAAAGCACTGTCTAATAAGCTTGGTACTCATCGTTTCTTCTTTCTGTTTCAGTGACCCTTCGCGCGCCCTCCCATTCGTTTGCATGGCCAATGCAGATATGTAAATATTCGTGCATTGATTATTTTTGAATCGATATTTTTCTCACGTTCGTTGCATTATTTTGAGTCATCACTTTGTTTTAAGTTACCTGTTGATGAGAAGGAGAAGTATTGCTATGTCATTTTCGAAAATTCTTACCTAAAATGTAAATTGTAGATGGTTCGATTAATATTTCGCTATTTAGCCATGTATTATGATTATGATGCAGCCGTACCTGTCACCTACCAAGGGGTTCCTGGCTTATACGCAATTTATTGTAACTAGCAATTAGGAACTTGATTTTTCAGTTACTAATATTAAGATTATCGTGTTACTATGATGCATGTCATCGTTTTTGGGACTGCTACATCGCAACTATAGATGTACATTGTACAGCAGCTCTTTGTATATGTTGCGAAGGCCTGGATAATGAGATCGCGAATGTTTTTGACTAAAGTATGATGGGCGACCATGAAAAATGTTGGATAGAGTACGTTTCAGATCCTTCAAATAAGGGTCTGTTCGGCATGGTGTATGAGCATTGTTTATAGCTTCTTCTACCAATTTGTAAAACTCTTTCAGCTTCGAAATTAGTTTCTCGTAGACTTTTTGGTATTATTTATATCTTGTGACTATTCTCCAGCAAAACTAGCATAAAAGTTTTTGTATCTGCTACTCGCTTTTTTATCCATGTAATCAGGTTTATGTACAACAGTTTCTGGAGCCTTATAGCTATCCTAATAATACTGCGGAACTTATTCCCACAGTATGTATTTCAAATTGTCAATTCGTATCAATCAGTCCTAGAAACGTAAACTGTACTCTGTAAGCTTCTTGAACAATGCAATCATATGCTGAGACTGCCATCCCGCAATATTTGTAACTCCTCCTGTGTGAGATCTTATTAGCCGATAGCCAATTATCCAACGTACTGCTAAATACATTGTACTCCATCGACCTACCAAACCATGATAGCTCGGATCCTCAGACAAATGCTTACTTGACTATAAAACACTGTAAAGTCACTTTAGTAACTTTACGCAAGTGTATTGCGCTAAATAAAGGTGATTTTGAATCATATACTTTCCAGTCATAAGGTTATTCATTGAGAGGAGAAGTCCAAATAGGACTTATTTGTATTTTGTATACATTCATCTCGGTGTCCATCAGCTTATACTCTTGTGGAAGATTGTTCCAATTTAGCTGGAGTGGTCTGCCGCTCCAACCGAAGCTTTGTTTTTGAGCGGCTCACGATAAGGCCGGAATTTTGCCCCGAGGCATTTTACCTGTGGATCATGGAAATCATCCCTAGAGTGGACCTACAGGGAAGAGGAAATCCAGAGGATAAGACATACTGCGGGATTCTTGTTTCTTTTAAGAACAAGTTGCTCCATAACATGTCCATTAAGTTTATGATGATGCGTGCCATATCTCTTGGAAATTTTGTGTACAATTGTATGGACATTTTACCTTGAAGGAATCGTCCGCTAAAATTGGTTCTATTGTCTGTGAATGGTCAGTGGCAGTCAGGTGTAACTTGAGCATATTCTTGTTATGCAAGTCAAAAATGAGGATGATTGTCTTCCTTCGTCTTGGTCTTCCCACACGCCTTATGCATGTAATATTTGTCGAAATGATAATCAGGTCTGTGTAAAGTTACTGGCTTTAAATATATCCATTCTTTAGACGTGGGATCATTAGGCCAGTCATCAGTATAGCACACAAACACACCTGTAATTGCCTGAAACGTTGCTATATGTGGGTTGTATATGGTCATAAGGTTTGGTCAGCAGGTGGATGGAATTGGGCTTTTCATGTAGTCAAAAGGTACGTAGGTGGAAGAAGGTTGGTTGAAGTTGGGAAATGCGCAGGTAGGCTATGCTAAAGCACTGCATGAATGAAGACATAATTATGTAGGAGCGAGCAGTACAGAAAGGACAAAATTGTCCGTGATTTCTGTGTTTTTCAAAGGACCCGATGATGAATCTGTGAAAATTTTGTTGAGGTAAGTACACCTGTAATTGTTCTTGTGAGCTCCTTGAACGTCTTCCCTCGCATGCATGTAATGGCCGCTCTGGAAGATGAAGGAACAAGTTACCTGGCGGAAAGATCTGGTTTTCATGATCGTTTTTTGTTACTTGTTTCCAGTACTTGTTTGACAGTCGGAAGAAGCAGAAGAGGAAGAGAAGAAGAAGTCTTTGTTGTTCTGGCAGCAGTGTATACCAAGCGGGATCGAGTGAACCGAGTTTTCGAAATGATTCCAAAGTTTGTAAGTGCCTTGGTGGTGGCCCTGACAGTGACCTCCGTTCAGGGCGGCAAGACTCCGAGTGGACTTTACCAGGACGATGGCAAGGGCCATACGATCCTCACACAAAAGTTCAGCCGGAAGGACGTCAGAGAAATCTCACACGATATCCTCAACATTATGGGGTTTCACCATAGGCCACATCCGCATATCATGGATTCAGCGAGTCCCGCATCCCAGTTCCTCCTCGAAGTCTACAATTCGCTGGAGCACGGTGACGTTAATGTTGATTTGAGTAACGGAGAACATGGGAAAAAGAGCGCGTGGATGCGGAATCGACACAGGTCGAATTTGACTTGGAGCGAGTTTAATGTTGACCAGGAAGAAGTTTCGGTCATTTCGAAAGCGGATACCATCACGAGCTTCATTAACAGAGGTAATGAGCTAGATATATGACGGAAAATGCTTGTATTGGATAGAATTTTATTAGGAACCGTTTTTGTGTAGGTCACAAGTACTCAACGAGGCTCAAGAACGTCACGGAAGAGAAACAGTTCTGGTTCGACGTCTCCGAAGTCCCTACGGCTGAAGCCGTTCTGGGAGCTGAGCTGAGGTTGTGGAAGCGAACGCTGTCAAAGGGGAACAAGGCGGAGTACGACTACGAATCTGGAGAGACTGGCGAGGAAGTGTCCGATGAGAAGGAGGAAGTTATCAGACTAGGAGTCCATCAGGTTGTGGAGAACAAGACGACCAAGTAAGTTGAGCAATTCAGTCCGTGGAGGCGGATGCATGGGACTTGGCCTGTAGTAAAATACTGTCTTTTATCGTCTTCCAGGGAATTGGAGCTGGTAGAACTGAACGAAATCATGGTGGCCACGTGGGAACAAGGCTGGTTGAGGATCAACATTAGCGAAGCTTTCAAAGAATGGATCAGCAAGCCGGAAACTAACTTTGGATTGGTCATCACAACTAAATCTGCTACTTCCGGTGAGGATTGTTAATGCGGGTTGCCTTGGACCTAGAATTCCGGATTCTAATTCGTCTTATACTTCTACAGGTACTGAACTGACTTTGGAGCAAACTGGTCTTGCTACCGTCCTGAACGACGAAGTCCACCAACCGTTCGTCGTATCATTCTTGAAGGACTTGGGAGACGATGCTGCTAAGAAACCAAAGAATCGAGTGATTCGGTCAGCAAATGGTCAGAAAGAACGACGAGGCAAGAAGACCAAGAAGGGACGCCAATTTGACTTCAGCGAAGCGCTCGACCGACCAAGAAGTTGCCAGATGGGCATGCTGTACGTCAACTTTGATGACTTGGGCTGGAAGGACTGGGTGATTGCGCCGGACGGATTCATAGCGTATTACTGTCATGGCGAATGTTCCTTTCCACTCACTGCTAGTATGAATGCTACTAACCATGCTATTGTTCTAACTTTAGTTCATACCTACTATCCGCTTGAGTATCCTAAACCTTCTTGTGCCCCAGCAAAGCTGGGCTCTATTTCAATGTTGTACTATGATGATAATTCCAACGTTACTGTCAAAAAGTATAAGGACATGGTCATCAAAAGCTGTGGTTGCAAATAGTGACTAAACTGCGGACCTAATTTTACTGTAAATATCTTTTATTTCGTAAGGATCCCTTAGACCCAAGAAATGTACATTATAAACTGTTATGACTGATATTAAAAAAATTTATTACGGAAAGGGCAAAGCCAGCGAAATGTTTTGGAAAAGGGTAAGAGAAAATAAAACACTTTTCAACTGCATCAACTTCATCGCTTAAACGTCATACTTTTCCCTTCTTTAGACCCACGGAACCAACCTCGCTTCTTTTTCTGATCGGTTTGGTTGTTGGAACGATGATGAGGGTTAGGTACCATGTTTCTTCTTCCTCCACGAGAACTATTAGGAGATTGAAACTTTGATTTAGTGTTAGCAGGCTTTTGGTCTATCGCCGACGGAGTCTCTTCTTCTCTGGACTCATTTGACAGTTCACCGTCTTCAGGTTCTTCGGGAGATTGTTGATTGCTACCACTAAATTTGTGTTTCTTTCCACGATGCATGAGTCGTTTCAGGAGGTTCTTCCGCTGTCGTTTCTTCGCCGATCTGCTTTGACCTTTCACCGAGCCAGAAATGACCGGTTTAGCTTTGGTTTCTTCATCGGAATTATCCGATAGGTCGCTGTTATCTCCAGCAGCAAAGCGCTCTAACAGGTTGGGATCACGCTGGAATCGCTTCTCACCACCTTCGTATGCATCTTCATCCTCAGACTCGAGTTTTCTCTTTTTTCCATGCTTCTCTTCACTTGGTTTCAAGCTCTGAAAGATAATGAAAAATAATTGTTAAGTAACTTTGATCCTGAATTCACTGCATGCCGTACCTGAAACACGGAAGCTTACCATCGGATTGAAGGGTACGAAATCTTGATCCATGAGGGTTGATTTCCTCGCTTTGGGTTCAGAAGCGGGTTGCTGTTCTTCAATAATTTCTGGTTCTTCTTCAAACTGAATCGTCTCAACGACAGTTTTGACTAAGGGGTTGCTCATGTCTACTGTGGTCTTCTTGTTGGGATCATTCAATTGCTGCAGAATTTCATGTGTCATCTTGTAACGCTGGTACGGAGAAAAACCACTGATGATGCCATTTGTACGTACATTTACGACTTCCTTAAAAGCTAGCACAGGTGTTTTCTCAGGTATATCGCTGGCATCGATTGAAGACCACCACGGAGCACTTGGTGCTGCAGTTGAACAAGTGGATTCGTATAAGTTGAAGTAAGAATGACCTCGTTGAGATCCGTAATCATGGATGCTATCCAGCGCATTTAACCAGTTGGTTTTAGCCTTTCGTTGAGTTTTGACCTGAAGTGTAGCTTCCTGTGGACGAAAACACAGTTTTAATTACATTCACATAGACTCCAAAAGTATAGTATAGCAACAACAAAAGAAAAATAATTACTTGAGTGTGCAGCGGCAATTCTCGGGCTTCAGTTACGATTTGGTGAACGTCAGCTAGATGTTGATTCAACAGCATTGGAACAGGATCACAACAGGCTAAAATTCCAGTCATTTCCTTGGGCAAAGTTTCAGCAATAGTCTGTAACATGTGGTTTGGCAGAACAAATCCAAGACTTTCGTCGAACTTTCGTGCAACCATGTCTCTCCATTTAAATAGCTCCACAAATCCGTGCAACTGCCGATTATTGAAAGTCTTCTTGCATTTTCGAATAGCAACTTGCGGATTATGCAGTGGCTTCTCGTAGCGCTGAAAGAAACATCCTTTTATGTTTGAGGACTCCTCAAGCTCATTTAGAACCTGGAAGAATATCTTACTTGCAGGCAGACAATTCTGGATTGCTGGTACGTCAAATTCAACAAGTCCACGTTAGCTTTCGAATCTAGAAGTCTATTTTTCAGAACGTCATAAATGTACAACAAATAGTGAGTATCTTTCCTGGCATATTCCAACATATCTGCTGGCAATGGACTGTAAGAAAGCAAGGAATTGAGCAATAAATAACTTGAAAGAAACATGAAAGATTCGCAAGTCTAATAGCATACCGCATTCGCCAATCCGCCAACTGATAACTCTTGTCCGTCGAGGTTTTGCAAATTTCATTCAACAGGTACTGTAGTGACAGCTGAGAGAATTCAAGTAGTTTTGCAGCCACTCCTGTATCGAACATACCAACTACGTAGCAACTAAAGTCCTTTTGTAGCCAAAGGATGTCTGATGAAGCTCCATGAAACACCTGAAACAAAGAGATCGGTTAGTATTGAGGGTTTTAATTTTTCTATTAGGATTCAGCTGAGTAACCATGTATTCTCACTTTTAAAATTTTGGGGTTGGCAAAAACTTCATTCAGTCGGTACATTTCATCACGGATGAGAAGCCCATCAACAATGTAGTCCGTGCTCCTAGTGGATATTTGCATCAGACAAGTGAATCCCTGATAGCTTCTGTATGAGTGATGCTCCAGATCCACTGCTATTTCATTCTGCTTGGTCAAATCGTCAATCATGTGGTCAAGATCTTCAACATTGTCAACAAATATCAACGGAGTTTCTTCTTCAGGAGCCGGATACTTTGGTTTTGATGGCAGAACCATGTGATCAATTGGCTTCCAAAGATCCAACTCCACTTCGTAAGGGTGACCAAAGCTACAGAAAGTAGAATGTTACATTGATTTCTCTCCGAAGACTATGCATAACTGATTTTCACTTACAATTCCTGGTTATCTTCGGAATATTGAGGTAGAATGGACAAAGGCTTTATAGAATGAGGTTTCTCACGCAATCGGGGCGCGAAAGGAGCTGAAGTGTTGTCGATTGGCGTTTCAAATTCTTCTTGAGGTTTTGTTTTTATTCTACCATGCCGAAAAATGGCTCGTTTGAACTTCCGTTGCTGTACGTTCGATCCCGCACTGCTGCTGGACGCTACGCTAATCTGAGGTTCCGGTCCTGCATTCAAGCGCTGCATTTTCTTCTCTTTCCACACCCCAGGTGGGTTAGCTGTACCGGTAGCACTTGGATTCACGACAAGAATTTCAGCCCGTTTGAATAGTCCCTCAGCTTGATCAATGCTGGTATTCTGAAAGAACAAAGACAGGATTTATTTAATGATTTTTTCTGGATCTGAATGTCCCCTTCGAAAACAAGGAGAAAAATCTTGTGACTTTCTGGATTAAACTGATGTTGATCTGGTAAGCTTCAATTCAAGCTCAGTAAATCCAGAATAGAGTATTCCATTAGAAAGTAGCTTCAAAAACTTGACTACTGGAAAATTCAATTTTTCTGGTCCTATTCCCAAACGAAACTATCAAATACATGTAGGTTCTTTGCCTTCAAGCGCTCTGGCCAGCTTCAACAATTTTCTATTCAGTCATAGAACCAAAGGATACATTTAACTGGATGGTTCTGCAAAATGAGAATAAGAACTTACGATTCGTTCCAAGATATCATCGTTCGCATCAACGAGGAAATCAAACTTCTCATCAACATCTCTTCTTTTAAAATCTCCAATAGGGATCTTAGCGTGTTGCATCACTTTGATCATGCTATACAAAACAAACAACAAATATTACAATACATTGAGTAACAATGCATCTGCAAAAAGTTTCAAGTCGAGCTCACTCATTGATGATCCGAGTCCTGTATGACTTCAGCCCTCTGTTAAACTCAGGATAACTTTTGCGAAGGTCCCAAATAGGACTTCCTGCTGAAGGAAGTTTTTGAAACGACTGGGTAGCGGTTGCCATTGTTCTAGTCATTTTCTGCAATTGCAATCAGTTTTTCGGCTTTTAGAATTGATGAAACATAATTTTAATAACCCTATGACATTTTCCATGATTTCTTATGTAACTTTCCCAACTTTACCTCAATAAACTCCTTCTGAGTGGGAAACCCCGGGTAGAATTCCGTCGTTTCTTTCTCAGTTTGTTCCATGATTATTTCGGTTTCAAACTCAGTTGCAATCTTTTTTCGTCCACTTTTGCACTTAACAGTAAACTACAACTTCAATCTTTCTACTTACATGTACGGCTACAGCCTAAATCTCCAAATTTTCTGGGAAAAAAATCGGATGAATTTTGTACTTCAGTTTTTGGAAATTACCAAAAAGTTTCATAACGAATGTGCTGTTCATGGCCGAAGCACGTGTGAAACGCCTGTTCTTGCATCGTTGCACGACACTGGCATTCAATACGATACGACTTGAATTAGGCGCTTGAAAGTTTCCATCGAGTACGAATATTTACTTTACTCAATGCTACGTAATAGACGTTGCTCGATGGCGACACAGCGGGAAAGCACGCACTTCAAAAATGATTGTTTCCACATTTTGCATAATTTGAATGCTTATGGATCCTAATGGATTCCGTCGGTTTAAAACCTGCTCTGGCCTCACTCACAGTAATACGTCGTTTATGCAGTTTAATGTGATTTCCGGGTTAAACGAAATTAATATGCTAACAGTATATTCAGGTTCATATAACCAATTAGGTGTTTATTCATCACCGAATCTTCAGTCTTGATTCACTCACTTCAGTTGATTTCACTCGATGCGGGTCTATTCATACGTATGTAATTTGACTTGAAAAAAATTCTACTAGCTTTCAGTATGAGCACTACTAAAAGAATAGAACTAGATGACTAATACAAAGTGAACTTTTGGAATCAGAGAATGCCCAGTACCCGGCAAGTTCAAAAGTCTACGTTTTTGTTTATCGGCGTCCGTAACCGCCACCACCACCGCTGCCGCACCATCCCCAGCCGCCTCCTCCTCCTCCGTAACCGCCTGTAAAATTAAAAATTAAAGTTAAAATTCATATCCAGAAGCAACCATTGGGTTCTATTCTGTAGAAACTTACCTCCTCCACCGCCATATCCGCCGCCTCCGTGACCTCCGCCACCACCACCTTTGCCGTATCCACCGCCTCCGTGACCTCCGCCGCCGCCACCTTTGCCGTATCCGCCACCGCCATGACCTCCTCCACCATAACCGCCTCCGCCATGTCCTTTGCCTCCTCCACCTCCTCCGTAACCTCCGCCTCCGTGACCACCACCGCCATGACCCTTGCCTCCTCCTCCACCATAGCCTCCGCCTCCATGACCGCCGCCGCCGCCGTATCCTCCACCACCTCCGCCGCCACCTAAAAACAACATTATTCCAGCGTTAGAACCTCATCGAACGTCTCAACTGGGCGCAGTGTTTCTTACCCTTACCCCAGCCGCCCCATCCTCCACCGCCTCCTCCATATCCTCCACCCCCGTAGCCTCCACCTCCGTGACCTCCGCCGCCGCCACCATAGCCACCTCCGCCATGACCACCTGAAACCAAGAAGTCCAAATTATAGCTCTGTTTACAGCACTGTCAAGCCGCCTCGGAGCTGAACTTACCGCCACCTCCACCATGGCCATAGCCGCACTCGACGGCCACAAACACAGCAGCAACCGCTAGCACAATCTGAAATTATACCAAAACTTCTAAATTCCAGGCAACAATACTTGAAAATTTTCAAAATTTCGTTCTCTTCTCACCAGGGTCTTCATGTTGATACAATTCTCGTTGGACTGACTCGAATACTCAGGCAGTCGCTCATCTTTGTATTTATAGCAGAGCGAAATATTCGCGAATTCACGCCTACACCAACGGATTTGCCAATATCGAAGAAACGATTCAAGTCACCAATTACTGTGTACGTATTAAGGACTCCCCCAATATTGAACATGGTTACTAAACCCGAGCCTTGACGTCCTCAAAATTACACATCACACATAGACAGACATGTAATGTACTTTTGAATTGTCTTGTTGTTTGCCCAACAATTGCATCCAATGTTTGATTTGTTCTTTTCACAGTAGTTTCCAACCACCACCAACTTCACCACCAACCAGCAGCAGCCATTTCCTTCACGACACCCGTAAAATTCACCCTTTTTGTTCTTCCGTTTCCCATAGTTTCACAATGGATGCAATGCAATGACTGCTGCAGTCCTCACAGTCAGTCGGCAGCCTCCCATTGTCTCCAAATTACGTAACAATGCGACTTGGGGACCTGTTCAAAGGACGCTCCGCATGCATACATTAGCCCTGCATTGAAATCCATGCCAATCTCACATTGTCCACATTTCGCTCTTCTTTTCTTCCCATTGTTTCTTTTTGCACCTTGAGTTCAATTATATATCTCCTCACAGGTAAACGCAAGCTCGCTCAAAGATGCACTTTGTGTAATTTCAGTTTCGCCATAAAAGTTTTGCAAATTTGTTGTCTCCTCAAAAACCGTGTCATACATGCTTCACAATTCTATGATGACAGCTCACACGGTTTAACCAATTTCATTAATTTTCGTAATCGCCCACGTAAATCCACAAAAACCAGGGCGAAAGTAAGCGCAGTTACCTTAAAATTGTGTTATCGTTGTGGGACTTTTTTTGCCAAATTATGACGATGACGACGAATATAACACTTTCACGTCATGCCTTGATTTGTATTCTTGAGCAATATCATCACGTTTCCTTCCTAGTAAAGAAACATCGTGTCATCTAAATTCTTTTTGGGCTCTCACGGATTCTTGATCAGTATTCACTTTTTGTCCTTTTTGATCATCTCATCTCACAAGTCTCTTGACAATTTCACAAAATTCTTATTCATCGCCTCACCTGGGACGGGAGCCGGAAGTCGGTTTCGGTTTCCGATTTTGGAGCTCAGAATTTTGCTTTTCCGCTTCTCGAGGCTGGAAAGTTCTTTACGAAACATCAAGACATCACATAAAGGGCCTTTTCCCTGGA
The DNA here is from genome assembly GCA_034698345.1 of Sphaeridia pumilis. Taxonomy (NCBI): domain Eukaryota; kingdom Metazoa; phylum Arthropoda; class Collembola; order Symphypleona; family Sminthurididae; genus Sphaeridia; species Sphaeridia pumilis. The sequence goes on along the minus strand of JAQGBJ010000678.1, from coordinate 9,930 downwards.
TTTCCTGCAGCCAAATAAATAAATTCACCCCACCTTTGTGCATTGTTCCTGCTTACTTTATATTTATCTTATTAGAGAAGGACGTCATGAGACCGCTAACTCGACGACGACAGACTTCTTATCCCAGGACACACAAGCCGTCCGTCAAAAGGGGGGAAATTTCAGCAAAACACCCCATGGCAATATTATATACAGTGTTAAGTAAGTAACGCCAACTTGTATGTCTGACAAGCAGAAATTTCACCGGCGGTTCCGACACTTTGTCTCCTTCCCCTTTTCGGCTTCTTTCTCGTCGTCGACGACATTCATCCCGGCAATCGCCACCTTAAGGAATAATACACGTAATCCAATATCCATTTTCTCACCCCCGAGCAAATATATTTACTCGTTTCCCTAACTTGATAAAGAGATCGGGAGCGGTAGCAGAGAAACGCCAAAGAATCAGTCGTCACTTGATGTCATCAAGACACCACCAGACGAGCCTTCTCAATCAAACAGCAATATCGGCATTTGTCAGTCGCATCTGGAGACACACAAGATCACCAAAAGTTTCACTTGTCCTTCCAGCATGTTTCTCCAGAGACATTGAGCTGTTATATAGTCGCTAAATAAAATTCTTGTGCAACTATCCCAGGATCCCGGAAAAACACTTTACGAGGCGCAAATAAGCACCGGCGGTTTATTTTTCCACCAAACATTTTAATGCTCTCTGCCCAACGAAAATGACCCATGCGGGTTAATTGAACAGTCGGAATGTTTTCCTAATGACCTGTCGTAAAATTGACCCTCTGATTCGGGAGGGCCGGTAAACAGGATTTCTTCAGAGGTATAGTTTTACGACCATCTTGGCAAATAATTGTTCCCGAGAATTCCTTCTCTCTCAGTAATATTTCGACGGCTATAAAATGCTCAACCGAATCAAGCCGCAGGTGCACTAGTCATAGACTTGTGAGTTACTGCAGAATAATTTCCTTTCGAGACCATGTTTTTCTTCTAATAGTTTCTTCGTCAATGTTCTGCTCACTATTGTTCATTCTTGTTCGACTACAAGAAATTTTCCCCACAGGCTTTAATGACCACATCTTCACAAAGTCCATAATAAATACACAAGGGCTGGAGGAAAGACCTTTTCCGCCGGTATACTTTCCGAGAGTTTATATCGAAAAAGGTGGAGGTGGTGTTTGGTGAAAGCTTGGAAGAAGACGAAACAATTTCGTCACCAGCAACCCTCTATTCCATCTATTATTGTTTTCTCTCCTTCGACGACTCACCCCTCCTCTGTCACACTTGATCAATGGGACCTGAACGTGCTCACCGAAATCCGGTGGTCTTGCTGAATATCGACTGGATGTGAATGGTTCACGCTTTTTGTTGTTCATTCTTGAGTGGGGTTTCTCGTTTAAAAACTATTTTAATTTACCTACTCCATGTACCGGCGGATGGCGCTGCTACTGTCAAACGCGTCTTGCAGAAGTCTTGCTGAGACCGGAAGCGGCCTCAGGAAATGTTCAATTCCTTCCAGCCACTTTTACAGATTAGCAACAACAATAACCCTAGAAACTTATTTACACAATCTGTCTTTTTAACCATTGAAATCATACGTTGAGGCAGCACTTGAGCCTGAATGAATCCACTCACATCTGTTTCCCTATTGAACGTGGGACGTGGAGTAGATTAGGGAAACATGGAGATTGTTGTGAGGGATGACTGAAATGACACTCTGTATCGTATACATAATTGTGTAGTATTTTACCTAAGTGATACTTGAACACAATACGCTTTCCATCTCGATTCATCTGATCAAGTGCTCTCCTCGCCTGTACATTCGTAACAATGCATCACATTGATTTAGTTCGGAGTATTCACTCACCCAGAAGGTTTCTACAGTAGCAGATAACACGGAAGCTAGGAAACAAGGCACTAAATTATATGGGGTGCTAAGAGCATCCCAGTAGATTTTTCGTTTGAATAAATTGGTCCCATATGTTGCAATTTTGTTGATTGAAATTATCATATCAAGTGCCTCTGTTTAACTTGAGCTTGAATTGTTGCATTGAGGTTGATCATGGCCCATTTTCTGTAGAGCTTCAACTGCCGCTGTCGGTCCGCATGATCTGGTCCACAATTCCCGATGCAGCTCCAAATAATCCAAAGACAGTAGCTCCAGACATGACACTGTGGATTCCACCTGCGCATCAGGAATTAGGACGCACTTTAGTATCAGTAACATGAAATCTTTTAAAAAATCTCAGACTTTGAATTTGATACCTCGAACGCCATAAGTGGCTCCGCAAAGCATCCCAGCCATCGCCGAATTTAACCAGTTGCTCCTACCGCCCCTGTGCTTTAAACCAAAGAAGTTTAGTTGCTTAATTTAAACTGAATTTGATTCTGCTTTGGAATTTGTGTCAGTCTCTTCCCACCTCTTCAATGTTCTTAACAGCAAAATTATAAACCAGACCGCCGGCGGCGATCCTCTTGGCAGCTCTGTACAAAACAGTTGGTCTCACAGCCGAATTTTGAAGTCTTGAGGCCGTATCAGCCGAATACTCTGGGCCCCAAAGAGTTCGACCGACTTGGTTCATGGTCAGCCGCCTTGTTTCGATGGCCATCAGAAGTCCTCCGATGGATCCAACAGTCATATCGAAGAAGGGGAAGATGAAATAAATATCTTGCTTCCTACCGTCCGGTTGCTTGGTTGTCAGCTTGAGGACTTTGGACCATTTGCCCACAGCTCTGTCAACGTCCGTGCTGGCGAATGGGCGGAGGTACCAGTCGATTTTTGGAGGTTCATTCGGCTTTCTGCCTTTTTGCAATTTTTCCCAAGGATATCTCTGTGGCACAAAGTCCTGACTTGGACCTCCGTTGTCTACAACGTGGCTCCGACCTTTACCAATGGGTTTGAGATCCGCTTCAAGTATTTTGACAGGTTCATTGTACAATTCTGCTGGATTTCGACCTGAGGTCGAAGTCGGTGGTGCAGTTGGGAGAAAGTTCCCCGGTTTTGGGATTGGGATACTGTTGGTGCTGCTATCATTTTTGCTGTTGCAATGGGCTGATTTCAAAAATAAATTCATGTTCAAGTTCTACTCTAGACGTTTTTGAATTTTGGCGCTTTGAGCTCATTTTGTACTTGAGGTTATACGGTGTCATAGCTACCGGTTGGTTGTGCTTGTGTTTTTCGCCCCCGGGCATTTTTGGGGTACTTGTTTTGGACGTAGCTTTGAAACCGACATTGCAATAAGCAAGATTGGATTTTGATCCCGACTGTTGACAGAAGAAAAGTTAATAAAGTAGACTCCCACTTTCTACCTTTTTCTACGTTTCCCCAAAAGACTGATTGGACACCATTGTGACGATAGGAGCTTGTTCATGTCTATCGCTGTCAGCCCTTTCGACATGTTTGTTTGTCCTTTTGTACGTGTTTGCACGAGACTGGACCAAATAATTCCGGCATCGCTATCAGCTTTTTCTTCTTCTTCTTTTTGGTTATATACCACAAAAATCCTCTGTTCGCGTACTCGTGTCCGGTGTGAAAAAGCGAACAAATTCAAGAGAGACAGATAACGTCCACTTATCAGCGAAATGCCGCGGAAAGAGCAATCGCTTGTCGAATCAAGAAGCGTTTTTGCTCCACATCCTTACCGCACACCGGTAGCCGCCATTACTCGCGCTTGTCACATTTCTCGGCCACAATGAACCACTTCATTTCAAGCGTCAATGATCAATGCCCACCGACCGATGGGCTGTAAACAAACCGATTTCAGAAAATTCCAGGTAGTTATTTTTGGTTGTTCTGATTGCTTTGTGGTCAAAACAGAGCTTCGTATTTTTTACCTTCCCGTATTAGCTTTCTTGACGTTCTTAGACAAACTTGTCCTGCTTCCATCCAGAATTAGCGTCCGCAATATTGAGACCGCCGAGCAAATCAACTTCTCAAGACTTGACATTTTCCTGACGGCTGCTTTCCCCACGATGCAGTTTGCAATGCACTTGTTTGTTTGCATCGGCTTGTTTATTATTTGTTTCCCTTTGTTTGTACATGTCTAAAATGAAGTTGAGGTCGAAGCGGGTAAAATAAAGTCAGCCGGAGTCAGATGATGTCACAAACATAAATATTGCGGGTCGCTATTCAGAAATTCCTAAAGTTTGAATAACTTCGAACATCATATGATTTTGTAGAGTAGCGTTTTGCTGGCAGACTTGAGCAGTAAAATTTCTTGGTATAATTTTAAACAGAATTCTTCAAGCACTCTTTTCTTTGTGTATGCAGTTCAAACTTCAAACGTCACGTCTGATGAAATTTTTCGCCTTGTATCTTTTGCCGCCAACGAAAGTCAAAGTCGGTAATATTCGCTCAAATTAGATGCAGAGAAATTGGATACAGAGGATAAAACATAATATGAATGAGCTAAAAGTTAATTAATTTTCTTGAATGAGTTTCTACATTCAGGTTCTGCTCACATGAGTCGTATTCCAGCATGAGCACGATTTCCCCGGGCCGACGTGTCCAGAATAGAAGCTTATCAGGCATCAGGTTACTTCAGTTTTGAAATTTGTTCTCCTGCTGAATTGAAAAGGAGGGCCAAAATCAACGGACGGTTTCTAAATAGTATTTCCTGATACATTTCAGGCAGTTGCTCCATGTTTTGAAACCTAATGACCGCTGGATTTCCAGTTCGCTAGCGCACCTGAGTTCGTCTAACGGCCACTGCATTGTAGAAGGGGGAGAAAAAAATTAGCTGTTGTAACAAAGCTTAAAACATTTTCCTTGTTCCTGAAAATCTTGAGGCAGACTCTTGTCATTTGTTAAATAGTTTCGGTTGGAGGGTTATTTCGTTGTAGCAGGGACCAAATAAGCCTGGAGAATTTAGAAACGAAAAGTTGGCCTCTCGTACATTGTAGCAGTAGTAGAAAAACATGGCCATTTACAGCCTTGGTGGGCCCACTTTCTCCAAAAGAAGGATAAACTGCAGGCAATTGAAAACTAGGAAGGGATGACACATTGGTAAACTTGTTTGTGCTCCAACTCCGAGGGAACCAAGAAGTTCTTTTTGGAACCGCGGAATGCGCGTTGGAAGTACATGCAGTTTCTCTCTCCTGAGGGTTGTTTAACTCCGGAAGATTCATTGATTTAGGGGTGGGAGAAAAGCCGGAACACCTGATGCCCCAAGAAACGCCTTTTCCTTATTATTTTCCCTCTTGCACCACCCCGGTTTCCAACTTATACAAACAATCCGGGTGAATTTCCACAGGATAACAACACCCTTTACTGATCCACCCTCGGATTTTCCCGCTGAAAAATGAGACCGCTGGGGGTTGCTGTGGACACTGAAGGAGCAAATCTCCAAGTTGGGCTTGCTTTCTACAAATTTTTACGTTTACTCAAGTTTCGGTCCATTCGCTTCTCGGGGGACGTTAATGAATAATTTCTTTGGTTCTTTGCTCAGCGACAGGAACCTCAGACTGTTACATGTCGCCCACTGCTTTCCGAATGGTACACAAAAAGCACCTGTCATTCTGATCAACGTCTTTGATGTGTCAGATTGAGCGGTCACCGCATCTGTCTCATTACTTTCACCAACTTTCATCAATTACCTGCTGCTTGAAGCACTGAATCGGCGTAAAGAAAAGACGAGAATTGTCTGTCGCTTCTGCACGATTACTGCAGACCAAAGTAATTGATGAACGGGGTGAAATCGGTCTGCCGAACATTGCTTACTTTTAATTAATAGGCGGTTAAAACTGCTTCTCTTTCTTCAGAATAACTATTTCAGAATATAGCGGTTCCGTACTGGCTACCGGCTTGCACTTTGATGTACACAAAATTTACTGGCACGTATACGCAAACACACCGGGTTTCTAAATAACTTTATGATTTCAAGGGAAATATATAGTTTATCCCTGCAATCGCGGTGCGGCTATCATCATTGATATGTTTGTGTTTGACGGCACGGAAGTTACACATGTCAAGACTGTCGAGCGCCCATTTCCCATCTTCGTTCTGGATCGTGAGTCGAATCTCATTTTGCAGCAATTGCTTTCTTCACGTTGGACTTGTTTTGGAATAGCAGGAATATGTACATGTTTTGAAGGTTTGTGTATCTTCTTGTGTATCATTTTTATGCATTGGTGAGAATCTTCAAAAGCAGATTGATACATACTTCTGTGACCAGATATTCATGGGCAGTAGTAGCCGACTTGAGAAATTCTAGGATGAAGAAAAATCTGAAGGTTATTTAGTTGGCAATAAAGCGGATTGTTAAGGCTACATGGCATTAAAACCTGATAGCTTAATTATTGCAGATGGTTCATTTGGGGAATATCTCCAAACACGTTAATACAATTCTACCAGGCCTATAGTATGCAAAAACTATATAACTGAAAGCATGTTTTTGAGAATCATGACGGAGAAAGCACAATACTTCCTGGTAATACTTGTTCAAAAGCAACTAACTTGCACTCGAGCAAAATTTTATGCCTCTATTTGTTTCGTTTCGAGGGTAGTCACGTCCTTGGAAATCATGACGGAGAAAGCATAAGTTTTCTTCAAAACTTGTTCACAAGCAACCTGCTTTTGATGCGTTCAAAATGCACCCCCATCTTCGGCATCATTTCTGCTTCTTTGTCGTTTACACTCGTTGCATAATATAATATCGAATGCATTTCTCCCCCGCTCGTCTCATCTTCAAACAGGAAATAAACTCGCACCCTCTCCACCATCATCTTATCTCAATTTCAAAATGAAAAACCTTTCACGGAACAAAATATTCCCAAATGGAGCTTCAGGGAAGTTGGCATCATCAATTTAAATTCCTCTCAGAAACTATCGACACATGCTGAAAATTTTGTATTTGCAGTAAAAATGCATCCTTGCCGTTTGAATCCCACCTGATGAGTCAACTTAACTAATTTTCAATTTCAAATGGTGGTAAATGGATCCAATCACCATGATAGCATTGAGTGGAATTTTGGGCGAAATCGACATACTCCAGCATCCATATTTGAGGCACAAGCCATTTAGTGGTCGATTCGATCGAGCTCCGCAGCTCGTGTCTCAAATGTTTTGTTACCCGGCAGGGGGTTTTCCTCCCTTTCGTAAATCTATCTCTTTTCTGTATTGTTGTTCTACAAGATTTCATCTTACGGGTTTCTTGGTCATGTCCACCGACCGCATCCTCCGGTCCCAATCTCGCCGTCAATCTTGAGGCTCCATGGGTGTCTTACCACCAAACAAGTTGGCGCAATGTATTCCAGCAAAGAACCATCAAGCGATTTCCTTCGCTCTCCTTACCTCATCCCATCTTAACAAGGTTTCTTCAACACCACATCAAAGGGTGATAAATTGTTGCCACGTCCTGCAGACCCAGCCAAGGGACGAAACCAGGAAACCAAAATGCAAGTGATCTTACAGCGAGACTATCTTATTCTGCGGTCTTGTTTCGTGTGGTTCCAGTCAGTCATGATGTATCATCACATTCTTGGGCTACAGGAAGGAAGGAAGCACCCTCTCAAGTCACCCGAAATTTTGAACATCTTGTCGATATTTTCTTACTTCAGCTGTTGTTCAAACAGAATGTCTTCGAGAACTTACACAATTGGTGTGGAAAGTATCACGTTAGGTGAAGAGGGGCGCCTTACAAGCCATGGACCAAGTCCATTGTGTATGTATTGTCGTCATTGTATGGGTGTCCGGTATCGTTAAAAGTTAAATGGCGTTACATGATTCTGGTTAGGCCACACACAAATTCAAAGACTTGGGCCAAAGTCTGACCAATATCCACGAACGGCGGTATGTTATGGTATGGTCGTTCAAGTGTAAACCACTTAAGGTTTTATGATGACGTTTTCGAAAGTGCAGTAGTTTCTATAGTTTCCTGTGGGACTCTGGATCTGTCCTAAAAGTTAGTTTACAATGTACTTTTGTACGGAAGAACCATTGGAATGGCTAATAGCAGTTGACACGGCTCCGGGACAATGATCGATTTCAATGGGACCCTTGACATTGACATTGATAGTTGAACCTATGGTAACTTTGGGTCCTTCTGAAGAGACCCTTGGTTAGGGTAATTGGTCATTACAGTTATTTACAGGTTTAACGCATTCCGTTTAATGGCTCATTAGATTTCAACGTTCTTCCCATTTGCTCAATATATTTTCAACAGTGGCTTGGAATTACGGCGGTAGTTTCTACTGAAAACAACAAAGAAATTCTGGGAGCGTTTCCAAACCAACTGGCTGACACTCACCTGACTGATTGACGCTTCAGATAAAGCACGTGAAGAAATGGGCTTTTGTGAAGGAGAAAAATGATTTTATGACCGTACCTAATTTTACACACGTCTCGTCTTATCAAACATAAAGGTCCAGCAGTCAGTCAGTCCTGTAACTGCACCACAAACCATCCACTTAACTCCACCGAGCCTGGATTATCCAGGCTTTTTGAAACCTGGAGAAGAATGAGTTTTCATCATCACAATATTTTCCAGCTTTAGCTTGTGTCTGGAAATCTTGAAACGTGCACGTGCCGTGATATATGGCAATTTTCACTTTGGTCTTTTTATTCTTGAAGCAGTTTCTGAACGGCTCCAAACTCAAGCCAGTTTCCGTCCCAAGGCAATGTCAAAGAAGATTGAAACTCAATTAAATTGCATGTAATCCAAGAGGATTTTTATTTATCCTGTCCGATCAAATCCTACACTTTTCACATGGATCAGCCAACTTCAACATCACAAGAACGAGGCGCTTGTAATAAAAAAATCTTCCACAAACTGTTTGCCCCCGAAGGAAACCCGCCTACCGAATTAATAAAAAGCTTCTGCAGGAGAGACACGCTTCGGGATTTACTTTTTTCGTGAGCAAATACAAGGGACTCTTGCCGGAAAATAACCAAGACACCTGCAGGGCTTTTTTAGGACTTTATCATTATATATATGGTCATCTTATTGGATCAACCGTTGCCTTATTACAATCTGTTGAAAAGCAAGTTTATTTTCCCCATGATCCTTCAGTAAGTTCAATTCCGCCCTCGTTTAATGGTTAGGTGCTAGTTTTAACACTGGACGAAATATTAAAAATGTATTTGCCCTTGTGTATTCTGACCACGACCTCAGAACAAGTCAGACCGAAATTGAATTTTTGAAAAATGTATATCCCTTTTGGTCCTCTCATGAAAAGTAAATGAGTGGAAACCATTACTGACTGGAAGTGAGCAAGTATATATAATCTTTTTTTCAACTGTTTCTAAATGTTTTTATAGTTTCAGTTTCGATAACGTTGTGCCGGGTCTAATAAAGTGATGATTGAGGTTTCTTTTCAACACGTTTCAAGGGCCCTTGTACATTATGCTTTGATGAGCCATAAATCACGATTTTTCAACCGAGGTTCTCGAAGGTCGTTAAATCAATCCACTTTTAATAGTTCGCTGCGGAAACGGTTGAGTTGGTCAGTAACTGACCGTCGGTTCATTTCACTTTTAAATGGTTCAGCTCTCATAAAGCTTGTTGTATAAATCACCATCGTTTCTGAATCACCCAAACTTAATATATTGGCACTGAGGATGAGAATTCCAATGGCAGCTGTGAACGTGCTTCTATTTTGAACTATAGACCTCGAGGATTGTAGTAATGAAATCCAACACCTTGAATCTTATGATTTCTGGTCCAACAAGAAACGTAGGTGAGAAAAATAGTGGACGGCGGCGGCGGCGGTGTGAGGTGAAATATGAATCCTTCATTGAAAGCGACAAATTCAATACCTTACCTACTGACAGGACAAAGGTTTTTTTCTTGTTCCTTTTTTTAAAAAGAAGGATGCTGCGAGACTAATGCTATAATCAGGAGCAACAAGAGCTGGAGAAATTTACGTAATAATGTTATTCAATGAAGCGTGTGCTTGGTTGCATTTACACCTTGGCTCAATACCTACACG
>JAQGBJ010000677.1:0-34682 GCA_034698345.1 Sphaeridia pumilis | reverse complement strand
ACACTGTATCAAACGCAAGGCCCACACTGTATCAAACGCACCTGTAATAAAGGCATGCATCAAAACAATTGCCCTGTTTACAAAGGCCCACACTGTACACATACTCCATATATAAAAGGCCCACACTGTATTAAACGCAAGGCACATACTGTATCAAACGCAAGGCCCACACTGTAAGGTTAAGTTAGCCTTTGCTATATTCATGAGGTTCCCACGGATCGTTCCGGGTGGACGAAACCAACTGCAAGGTTAAGTTAGTGTCGATTTGAGTGCTATACCTTTAGTTACAGATCAGGTTCCCACGATCCTTATCTCACTTCCGGTTGGACGAAACCGGTCCTAACGTTTAACTGCAACGTTAATTTAGTGGGTTTCTACAACTACTGATGTCATGAAGACCAATTTTGAAGGCTCTTTCCCCCAGCGTCGAGGCCTGACTCCAAGTCAACTTCACAAGCAGGCTCTCATATCATTGCTGTCCATTTTCTCGTTTGCGAAAACACCTGTCCATTCAGTCCATCGGCAAAAGTTTCATTACATTTCAGTCTTGGGTGGAGCCTGTCTTCACGGTTATATTTACAAGGCTGATGAGATCTGTTCTGCTCGCCTCCGACACGGCGGCGTTAACGCGATGATACTTTGGCATGTCCACCAAATCTTTGGACGTTGTGGGGAGTTTTGCCATTTTTCGTAATGAGCGTCTGGGCATCAAGTTCACGTGCTACAATGTTTTGCTACAAAATTAATGGTCTCCAGCTGCTCCAGCAGTTGTATCTATTCAACTCTCCTGACATCTCCACGTTCATACATTTGCTTGCTGTATCAGCCGATCGACCAGAGGACAATTTGCGTAATAGCCAATGAGCCAGAACAATACACAAGCTTTTGAGTTCATTCAAGTATGGACTATATATTGTATATATATGCTTACTTTTAGAGGAAAGCCAATTAGTAATTGCTTTTGATTCTGCGACATAAATTAGATGCCACTTACCTGTAAAGTCACGTCCTTTGATCATGTTCTTCATAAATGGGCTTGGGAAAAAGTTGTGGTTTCCAACAGAGTATAAGATCTACAAAGAAAATCAAAGCGATGCATCATCTCTCTCAGTTTTGATGACTTCGAATCCTGTAAAATAGCTGAATTATAATGTCAAACCAAGAGCAAACTTCAATTCTTGTTGGCAAAGCTGACTGTACAGCAGAGCGCGGAACCGGAAGTGGGAATTATTAATGGAGCTTGATGATTGCTGTGCTGCAGTTAGCCAAAGACCTCAAGCGTGACATTATAGAACGTCCATCCTTTCCAGTCCAGTTCGTCGGCCGTCGGATTGTGAATGGAACTTGTGTACTTCATCAGGGAAAGCCCTGATGGATTTAGGTGAAGAACAATAGGCTTTGACGCTTTTCGTATGTATTTTCTCAAGTCAATACAGCGCTGGAGCATTATTATTATATGCCACTGCAATATGACAACTTCGGTGACGAGACACTTGAGAAACTTATGGCCTAATGGGCCACCTATAACACATTCTACAGAAACAGAAGCACTTGCCGGCTTTATCAAACACACTCTAAAATACAGGTGTTTGGCTATAAAGCGCTGTGGTCAACGTACCAGTAAAACACGGCGTTAACGACAATAGCGTGACAGTCAAGAGTAAGAGCCACAAATATTGACCGATTAGAGCCGCGGCACTGCGCTTTATTATGGACTCTGTCGTTGTTGCTGCGCTAACAATAAAATCTAATCAGTGGTCAGTGAAACCAGAACCAGAAAGTTTTTGCTTTCGCCTTTCATCTGCATTCCGACTCCAGCATACAAGCAACCCAGCAAAATTCTGCAATCGGTTCAAGCCAAGTTTCTTTGGTAAAGTACGAAAATGGGTTAGAGCCCAGCCCTAACTTTTTGTGGCGAAAATCTGAAGGTTTTGTGAAGGAGAAAGTTTGAAAAGGCTTTAATGTGTTCGATTCTGATTTTATAGCGTGAATGCATTTCTGTCCACATCGGTCAAGCGGGCGTCCAAATCGGGAACGCCTGCTGGGAACTCTACTGCCTCGAACATGGCATCCAGCCCGACGGCCAAATGCCATCCGACAAGACCATCGGCGTCGGTGACGACTCCTTCAACACTTTTTTTAGTGAAACTGGATCTGGCAAACACGTCCCGAGAGCTGTCTTTGTCGACTTGGAGCCTACTGTTGTTGGTCAGTCTTTTTCATTCTTAAACCGCAGGAAACATTCTTGTGGTTCACAAGCCATAACAAGATCTCCCACAATCTTTATTCACTTTTTGTAACAGGCATTTATATATATTCGTGTAGATACGTAATTCACACCTTTTCGAAGATCTTGTGTGTAAACTGTAAACATCCAAACCCAATTCAAACAAGATTTACCAGAATTTTTAATATCGTGAACTTCTAACATTGAAAATGCCTGAGAAAACACAAGAATGTTTTGTATTCCAAACAATGTGGTTTTGTTTTTATGTGAAAAACCACATGTTTTTCTTTGGCGGCTTTAAAACAAATCAAGGTGTTATCTCTTTCTAAAGTCTGACAATTTCCAGACGAAGTACGAACTGGCACCTACCGCCAGCTCTTCCACCCCGATCAGCTGATTACTGGTAAAGAAGACGCCGCCAACAACTACGCCAGAGGACACTATACAATCGGCAAGGAAATTGTTGATATTGTCTTGGACAGGTAAGAAAAGCAAAGGCTTTTTGAAATGAAGTGGCTTCGCCACTTGACACCAAATTACTACACACAACTCTTCCACCAACTTTGCAGGATCCGCAAGCTCTCCGACCAATGCACCGGTCTCCAAGGCTTCCTGATCTTCCATTCCTTCGGCGGTGGGACTGGATCCGGCTTCACTTCGCTCCTTATGGAACGTCTTTCCGTTGACTACGGCAAGAAGTCCAAGCTTGAGTTCTCCATTTACCCAGCGCCGCAGGTCTCGACCGCCGTCGTCGAACCGTATAACTCCATTCTGACCACACACACCACTCTGGAACATTCCGACTGCGCCTTCATGGTCGATAACGAAGCCATTTATGACATTTGTCGCCGGAATCTCGACATTGAACGTCCAACGTACACCAATCTTAACCGTTTGATTGGACAGATTGTGTCTTCGATCACGGCGTCACTTCGCTTTGACGGCGCTCTCAACGTGGATCTCACCGAGTTTCAAGTACGTAATACTTCAAACCCCAAGAATATTTCTTTTTGAAATACAAATACTTAAATGATGTATGTTTACTTCTAGACCAACTTGGTACCATATCCCCGCATTCACTTCCCACTGGCCACTTATGCCCCGGTCATTTCAGCTGAAAAAGCCTACCATGAGATGCTCACCGTTGCCGAGATTACCAACTCCTGCTTTGAACCTGCAAATCAGATGGTCAAGTGCGATCCGAGGCATGGTAAGAATAAGATGGCTTTTTTGCTTCCAGCTACCTGAAGGTATATAGGTATTCTGAATTCTGAAGTACTTCCAACATTTCTACGCAGGAAAATACATGGCTTGCTGCATGCTCTACCGCGGCGATGTGGTTCCAAAGGACGTCAATGCTGCCATCGCCGCCATCAAAACGAAACGCAGCATTCAGTTCGTAGACTGGTGTCCCACGGGCTTCAAAGTTGGAATCAACTACCAACCGCCTACTGTCGTTCCAGGCGGAGACCTGGCCAAGGTCCAGAGGGCTGTCTGTATGCTGTCCAATACGACGGCCATTGCTGAGGCTTGGGCGAGGTTGGATCACAAGTTTGATCTCATGTATGCCAAGCGGGCCTTTGTTCACTGGTAACGTTTCTTTCGATTATGGTGTTTCAGTTGTAAATGCCTTGATCCTTAAACATGGCTTTCGATTTTAAATCTGTTTTCAGGTATGTCGGTGAAGGCATGGAAGAAGGCGAATTCTCTGAAGCTAGGGAAGATTTGGCCGCTTTGGAAAAGGACTATGAAGAAGTTGGCGTGGATTCCGTTGAAGACGCTGGTGGCGATGAGTACTGAAGTGTGGGATTTGCAAGTTGCATGAAGTCTAATTGTTACTAATGGTGTTTTGAGCACGTTAAGGGCTAAAATTAAAGATTTTTGCAATGTATAAAAGATCGACGGAAGGTCGAGTTCAATTTGCGGCTGGGGCATCGAGCAACAACAATTTCCCAAGGTTTCACAGGTGTTGTAAAGTGGCATCAAACCCCTTTACAAATATGTACCTATTGTAGATAACCAAATAACCTAAATTACGAATCGCGAATCCCTGAATGAAAGCTGAATCTTCTTTATGGCGAATCATAAAAAGATTCAATGATGAAGATGTGTTAAAAGTGTGCTCATCATTCCCATTTCCACAGGCTTAAATACATTGACAGTAGAATGGCCTTGCTGGTACATGTAAGCTTTGCCCTTGGCTTTCTTTCAACTGGCTCGGTGGTCTAGGGGTATGATTCTCGCTTAGGGTGCGAGAGGTCCCGGGTTCAAATCCCGGCCGAGCCCTTCGATTTTTGCTGATTTTCCCCTTGAATTGAATACTGACTTGACGAGTAAATTACCTGATTGCTAAACGTAAGGGGTATGCTAACTGCTACGACTCGAAGAGGCTGATAATTAATACTTGTAATGAAAGCAACCGCAGCCCAAGTTCACCTAACAAAATTTTTAATATGCTAAAACTGAAGGATCAGAAACAAAATTCAATGAACAATCAGGACATAATGAACTGGTAACAACAATACCTACTACAAGCTATAAACTACATAACCTAGCGAACGAAACGAACCCATTGCATCAGGTTGAGTTATTGAGTTAGCATGAAACTGTCCATTTAAGACAACAGCTTTTACAAAATCCAATTGAAATCACTTGATCAACATATATATATATATCGGAGAATTACCACGCACACATATACACGCATGCTATCAGATACAGCTGCCTGTCATAGTCTTGTACGTAAAAAACAGTCTAAAATGAGTGAGATTATCATCATCAATACCATTGAGACCGAGAAACATGACCCAATGTAATAGTTCAATAGAGCCTTTATAATTTTAGCGACTGTTCCTACTTCGAACGATCCCAACATGACGATCACGAATCCCGGTATTATTAGTGGCACCCTGACGAATATTGACGACAAGGGATCCACCTGGAGCTCTTCCGATGCTTCGGTCATCATCACGACCTGCAAACTGTGGTCTACGGGACATGGGTACCTGTTCCACTCGTCTGCCACCTCCTCCCCCTTCTGATCGTCCGTATCGGTTCCACTCTTCTGCTCCATAGCGACTGGCACTAGTACCTTCGGCTTGAGCGTAGTAACCTTCGTTTTCCAACCAGTCACGGTACTGATAGTACCATTGTTCCCATTTGATGTACTCATCGAAAGTTAGGGGGCGCTCGTCGAAACAACCGCGATCACTGCAAAGAAGGACCGGAATTAAAGGTATTCTTTTTTGAAAGCTTACAAAACAAAAAGTATGACCCACTTACCGGTAATATTCATATCGGACTCTAGCATCACCCCAATTTTCAGGGAGTACATTAGGTCCATCACGTTCCATTCTATCGAAGTAATCACGGCGCTCGACAGATGGAAACTGCTGATCCCCTTCACTTTGCCTGCGAACCGGGCTTCTGGCTCTTCTGAAAAGTCAATATGCATACACGCTTAGGTGAAACAAGTTAAAAAATAAACAAACATGTTCGCGTTTCTGGCAAGTTTGCGGACTCACTCTTTCGATGCAGCCTTGCTGCTGGTTTTAGGTGACTGCGCTACACCATCAACGTATATCTTGGTATCAGCGTTCTTCAGATCTTTTACAACTTTCAGTTTGGTATCAATTTCACTAGCTGCCAACATGGGTTTAGCAAATTCTCTCTTGTCTTTGTCAGTGCTTGTTTGCGTCAGCTTCGAGAAGCGTTCGGACAGTGTCATTCGCGGCTCCGAGTCTGAGTCACTAGAAGATCCACTCTCGCTATCTGAATCTGCTGCAACTGAATCGAATGGATTAATAACGTTATTCATGAAAAACAAGAGTATCAGCTGCAGTTGTCTAAGCCTCACCTGAAGCGTTTGCCGGTTTGCTTTTCTTCGAGGTTGAAGCCTTTTTAGCAACTTTGCTGGCTTTAGAAGAGGAAGACGCTGCTGGTGGACGTTTCTTTCCGGCTTTAGATTGAGACTTTGCATCTGCGGGATTAAAACAATTAGTTAGATTACAATTACAAAAATCCGAAAAACGGCATCCTACGGACCTTTAGAAGCTCCGCTTGTTTTCTTCTTGGCAGCATTCGTATGAATCTTGCCCGATACATCACTGTCCGAGCCACTGCTGGATTCAGAGCCTGAGGAAGACCCGGAATGATTGCTCTTTGATCTGCCCGAGGATGATGAAATCGAACGCGAATCTGATGACGAATAAGAACTAACAGAAGAGCTTCCACTGCCTTTACGACGTCCTGCGTGAATTTCCAAGACGTCATCATCTTCTGAACTTGACCCAGTAGATGATGAAGGAGATCTTGAAGAATATGAGGATCTAGAGTCGCTCTAAAAATAATAGAGAATGAAGTAACAACTCTATCAATTCGTTCTTAACTTTTCGGATTTGAAGTTGTACCCGTTTCTTCGACCGTCCAGCGGACCCAGCGCTCATTCGTTTTCGTTTTGGTGAACGTGATCTAGATCTGCTAGAATGAGACGCAGATCTACGTCTTGTGCCGCTAAGTCGCTTGGCCGCTGCTTGACTGCTACTAAGGGGCTTTGAACCCAGTCTTGACTTGATTGTACCATTCCTCTCTCTTTGAGGCCTGGATCTGTTATCCCGGGCATCAGCTCTGAATGAGTTAGGCCGGCTGTTAGTAACTTCTCGCTCTCGTTGCCTAAAATACATACAAAGTTTGAAAATCACGAGTTTTGGAAGTATCGCCGATACTTCGACAAATCACACCTCCTTCTACGCGAATCACTTCTACTCCTTCTAGGTGGTTGCCTGACACGCCGGTCAGGAGTTCTATTACGTCTTTGCGTTTGAGGCTCTGGGGATCTTCGCCTTGCACCACGCCTGCCTCCATCTTTTGTATAGAGTTCTTTGAATCCACTGTGGCCCCACCTGAGTAAGCAAAGAACAAAATTCTCCATGAACGAATATTTTTCGACGGAAAGGCTAAACTGCCACCTACCTGTTTGGGTCTCTATCTTCAGCTTCCAGTACTCTCTTGTCCCAATATGATCTATCCTGATCTTCTCTAGCCTTCTTCATAACTCTGTCTAGCTCTCCTCCAGTGGTTTTACGAGATGATCCATGAGCTTCATAGATGCATGAACAACATTGTCAGATTCATTTCTTACGATCATTGTAAGGGGTATTGAAGTTACCTTTGTCACGACGGTCAGACTCATCCATCCTCAATTTCGACGAGATCAAACTCGGAATTCGCCTACTCTTGTCGGCACCTCCCTGAGCTCTATCATTTCGTCTCGGACTAACGGAAGGTCTTCTTCCGTTGCTTCTCACTGCCTCTCGCTCTCTACTTCTGTGACGAGGCATTACTTCCTTCTTTGCTGGTCTCTCTCGTTCTCTGGCACGACCCCTGTTGCCTTGAAAATTGAGGAAGGATATCGAACTATTATATCCTCTTCATCAATCGATTGAATAAGTTCAACGCCTTTTTACCTGATCTACCAGGGGATCTACTGGAGAGCATTCGGGACCAGTCGAGCTTGTCCACCTACTCAGATACCTGGAAAAAGAACCAAACTTCAGACGTCATAATGAAAAACAAGCGAAACTTGCTTGAACAAGTTATGAACATTTTAGCCTTCAAAGATGACAATGTTTCTGAAAAGTAGTATTTCACTTTCTGCTGCCCACCACTGGACACCTTACCAGCGCAGCCTGAAGCCGACTTTTAAAAGTTTAAGAGACATGCTGATAGCTTTCAAGTATGATAAAGCGTAGAGAGTGGGTGAGAATCAAGTTCATGAAGAATGCATTACAGCACTAAATCCCACATCCAATCAAAGTCAATCAAAACACACTGAAATGTCTTCGACTATAGCGAAGAGCTATAAACATGTTCATCAACCACGAAACAAATCCCCTTTGATTCTTATCCAATACAAACAAATCTGACTCCATTCTTTGGTTTTTTGTAGCAATCACTTGAAGCACTTGGAACTAGCCAATTTTATGTCCAACAAGATCAGTCGAAAAGAGGGTGCTAAAAGCCAAACGTTCTCGTCACCTTCGAACATTCATCAAAACAGTCAGTATAACTTCTCTTCTGCTTTTGCCCATGAAGCTATCCGTCGGCAAACTTTCAAGCCGCTTGCCACATAACAGTAATGTCACGACGATTCACGTATCGAAATGTTCCGAACAGTACAAACTCATTTGGGTCTTGAAATCTCGTTGCTAAACGAGTTGAAGTGTTTGGGCATCAAGAAGCACTTTGAAGGTGATTTCAATTTTACACCAAGTAGTTGTGTTGTTGAGAATCACCATCGAAAACTGAGTAGTTCGTCTTCGCGTTCGCGTATCCCTCAATCAAGAAGACGACGATTGGATTGAAAGCACAATCTAAATCACACCACTTGCTGGAATAAACATGTCCTGATTGAGAATTAACTGACCATATGAATTTCTGAAGACGTGATCCAATGATGAGTGCAGACTCGAACGATGGCTTGTTTTTGTCCTTTGGCTCAAATCCAGGTAGGGGCGCATATAAATGTATCTTCCTGGGAAACCAACAAACCAAGCGATAATTTAATGACCGCTAAACTCTAATGATTGTCTACAAAATCGACGCTTGTTGTAACGATAAAAGATTACCCTCTCGAAATCAACTCGATTTTGGTGATGGCATTCGGACTCGATCCTATCCTTGACTCCGTATCCAAAAAGACATAAATTCTTCGGATAATAGTACCACTCACAGAAGGTGTCAAAAACTCATCCGATTCTATGAACAGTCATACGAAATTAATTAGTTAACACTGATTTAAAATACTTTACAACCACGAATCAAAACACCGAATGTTGACGCTTAATCTGTAATGTGTACGCGTAGTCAGACAAGTCAAAGTCAATGTCTAGCAGTCTCGCAACAAAATCTTTATTTACAGTTTGCAAGTGCAACCGCAGCGCCGCCAGTGGAAGGCGGACGCAACAGCAGAGCGGGATTGTTCAAAAAGCACAAGTGGTCGGCGGACCAATGGCTCTCAACTCATGATGATTTCACATTCTCAGACTTTTCAATAACACACGGCGTTTATATGCACCCACGTGCATAAATCCCATTAGTCGGCTCAACCGCTTTAATATTTAATTAGACTTTTGCGTTTTTGACATGCAAAAAATGTCAACAACATTTGACCGTTCATAGTTTTTGTGTTTCAGAAAATTGTTCAAGTTACAACAAGCAACCTCCTCTCATCGTAAATTTTGTCCAGTAAGTCTGTGAATTCGACACACATTCATCCCAGTATTGATTTTCCCACGATTGGTGATTAAAGAAGCTAAATCTTTGAATTTGCATTTGCAGGTATCTAATCTACAGCATCAGCGAGTCGCAGTTTGAATAACAGCCGTCAAAATGGGAAACAAACTGGCAACTATGAACACAGTTCACTGTGAAGCCCAATTTAGCGACCCTACTATCGTACCTCCTCCACCGCCGGCCGGAAGTGTTCCCATGGCTTCAAGTGCCCAACCTCCACCACCACAAGACCCTATGAGTATACCCCTAGGAAATCCTAAATTCAGAAACAATCCGGGTACTTACGATGAGCTGCATAAAAAGTGCAAAGGTATATCTAGTCATGTGAATCAATCTGGTTCGGTAGAGGGAATTGTTAATCCTGGCTAAATGTCCACTTGCAGAAATCTTCCCTCAAGCTTTTGATGGAGCGAAGGTCATGATCAACAAGGGGTTGAATCAAGGTTTCCAGGTTACACATACTGTGACTTTGGGATCATTAACTCCTTCTGGCTACAGGTTTGGAGCGACGTATGTGGGATTGGACATGGTAAGCAATCGTACTGCAAGATATGTAACTGTTGAATGCTCGATTGTGCTGATGTGAGGGATCTTGAAATAGGTGTCGCCGACAGAACCAGCTCTCGTTCTAATGGGGGAAATGGATCCTTCAGGAAACTTAAGCGCCCAAGGTGTTCATTTTATAAACGACTCCGTCAAACTCAAGTTTGGCACACAGGTATTGAACTTTCGACGCTGTAAAAACAGGCCATGTTGCCGAACGATGAATTTCAATGAGGATAATTTGTTTGTTATAGGTTCTTAACTCTAAGTTCGCTTCATACCAGTTCTCGAGTGACCTCCGAGGTAAAGATTGGTCTGCTTCAGCGACTATCGTGAACCCCAACTTGTTCAGCAATTCTGGTAAGTTGTACTTTATACGAACTATTGTTTTGATAATGAGAGGTATGTTCATCACATTAACCTGCTAAATTATTGATTCTTTTCTAGGTATCGGAGTGTTCCAGTATCTTCAAGCAGTTACGCAAAAAGTCGCACTTGGAGCGGAATTGATGTATCAACAGTCGTCGCAAATTCCCGGAGGTGCTGCGACAATGCTCACTGGTGCTGGGCGATACCTTTGTACGGTTTTGGAAAAGTGAAGAGAAATTATAAATGGTATCCAAATTATTGCTGACTTGACTTTTGGGTTCTTTCAGTTGATGAGAGAAGCGTATTGAGTGGATTTTACGGATCCAGTGGTTTTGGCTTAAATTACTATTACAAGATGAGCGAAGACCTTCAAGTTGGAGTTGAAGTGGAAAACAGCTATCAACATCAGCAAACCGTGGCTTCAGTAGGCTACCAGTTTGATATCCCGAAAGCTAATTTTGTCATGAAAGGTAAACATTGTAAACACAAATCATTATCCTCTGGAATACGAATTCTCATAGAATCTTTGTTTCACAGGTATGGTGGACACAAACTGGACGGTCACCGGTGTCCTTGAAAAGCGCTTGCTACCCATGCCCTTTACGTTCGCTCTGTGTGGCGCATTAAACCATGCGAAGAGTCAATTCCGGCTGGGATGCGGCCTAACAGTCGGTTAAAGTACTATCATTGTTACGATCTCTTTTGAGCTGCCATTAGCAATTTTTCTGCTGTTAAAGTGTATTTATCTGGTTCATAAGACAGATCAGACGTTTTGTTCATAGTTTTTAACTTGAGACTCATTGAAGTCCTCAGCTGTAGTTGCGATTGAACATCAAACTCCTTGTCTCATAAGTCACGGTCTTGTTTGTATCTTCTTCTGAAGTGAAATTCGCTGACGCATCTTTCTAACCATTTCGCGCATTGAGTATCGGAAGGGTAGCTAACGAAATTAGTGTGCACGTCAATGTGTCGAGTTAATCAAATTGGTACTCCGCATTTCAAATGTGCCTCAGGTTCCGACACATTACGTCATAGTCAAACAAAGTAAGCGAGTTTATATTGCGTTTACGAAAACTTGTAGAACTGATATGTTGTAGTAAGAATGTAACGAAAGTTCCATGAGTTTGGTTTTATAGTTGATATTGATAATAAAAAAGTTTATTTAACAAAATTATGGATGCGTAGTGACTGTACAAAGTAAACTCGATTATAAAACTAGATAAATTATTCCTCGACATTATTTCATTCTATCCTTGTGGTGACGCTTGTCGTTCTTAACTTTGTATGCGCTGCCTCCTTTTCTGTTTCCTAAGCCTTTTTCTTTACCTGATTTTGTGAGCATGGGATGTTCCACTGAAAAGATATGATCAAGAAATGAATCACAGTCTTCCGTAAAACGAAACTGTCTCAGAAACTGAACCTTACAGTCTTTTGGAGCATCTGGCAACACAACTTCCTTTATAATTTTCGGTTTCTTCCTCTTGGGGGATGAAGTGTTTTCTTTCTCATACGAGCTCTTTAGACGATCGTCATACTTAGAATCAAGACACCAATTTTCATCTTGTTCTTCCACCTAGATTAGACCAACAGAACGTACTACATATCCTTATTTCCAAACTTATTACAAAGGGGATTCTCCTTCACTAACCTCTGGAGCTATAGGCAAGAAATCCAAGTTATCTTCAAGCCCAGCATTATCTTCTTCGTCAGAACTCAAGAGAACGCCAACAGGCTGACTCGTGGAAACATCCACCTAAAATGAAAGTTTTTTCAAGATTAGTACAAAAATTAAACGAAATGTTTGATCTTAGAGCTTATCGAGTACCTCAATCTCGTCTTCTCCATTCTCCATTAACGTTTCCGGAATTTTATCCTCATCTTCAAGGTCGAATTCCGATTCGCGCTCTTCGTATTCCACATTTTCGTCCAACTCCTTGAAGTCCGGGGCAAACGCAGACCAATTTTCAACTTGATTTTGTGCCCAAACAGAGACCACTCCACTACTCACAGAGGCTACGATAGGTCTTATTGGATGCCACTGTGAAGCACACACCAAAATTAATGACAGTTCGAGGATAAACTTGATGATTAAACACGAACTTACCACTACATCTAACAACATCTCTCCCTTGGCGCCGTTCAGAATCTTTACCAAGTTGCCACCACATCTTTCCCAGATGTAAATGGCATGCTGACGGGCTGAGCCAGCACAAATGTACTCTCCGTCGCCCGAGAAAGCACATTTCTTCCACATTGTCCTATGATAAAACAAAAGTTGAAATTTTCTGCTACCAACTTCATAACATGAAACCATACTGCACCAAGAGAAGAAAATCCTTACTTATTTACTAGATCCTGGAGCTTTTGTACCGGTTCAGGATCCCCAGTCTCACTTTCGTCATTACACAGAAGAACATCATTTTGGTTGTAAACACGGATCATTCGATCTCCAGAATTAACCAAGAACCACCTGCAAATGCAAGGACATTAGATCCAGTAACGATCTCTGTTCCAGAACACTGCTCTCGATTCATGTATACTTACTCTCCACGCCGAGAGAACTCGATACTTTTGACAGCAATCACGTTGCTTCCCTCTTTGCTAATTCTAAAGCTCGCAACTTTAGACAGATCACTGCTTCGGAAAATCGAAATCTTGCTTCTAGAATTCCCAGTAAAAATGTGTTGTCCTCTTCGATCAAAGTTGGAGCAAATGTTGAGATCCTAGGAACAGTACATTCAAGTTCAAGTTCAAAGGGCTCCCAAAGAGCTTAATGGCTATGCTTCAGCAACTTACATCGTCATCAGCTGGTATTATTCTGTGTACATGAGTACCGTTGTCATCCAAGTCTATCACCACCGCCGCATGTTGCATGGGTGTGATTAAGATCATTCTCGAGTTTCTTGGGTTGTACTGGACCTGTTGAGAAGAGAGTAGAAAGACTCTTTAAAACGTAAATATAAAATTTGAAGCACCTTTGAGCACTATTTAAAATTAGTAACATACTTTTAGCACCGGAGAGGGAAACTTTAATCGTCTGTCGATGTCTCCAGTCAGAACATCAGAGATACAAACATTGGAGTCGATTGCCGCTGTTATTATTTTCCTTCCGTTCCGAGACCAACTAAAAAACACATAGAGACCAGGATTATTTAAACTAATCAAAATTACGCTGACTCCTCCTGAACTATCCATTTTAAACTCACCATAATGAGCAAATTGTGTGCGTATGAGGCTGGATAACCTTAGCAATTCCCTTGGTCATGAAATCCCAAATTACAACCCGCCCGTCATTGCATCCAACGGCCAACATGGATCCAAGCCTATTGAAGGCTGCTACAGCAGCGGATGAAACTGAGTCGAGAGATCCATCAAAATCCTACACATTACGAAATAGTAATAAGACATCATGCATCAGTTATGTATATTCATTTTTCATCAACTTTACTGAATTTTGATCACGTTGAACAAACCTGTGGGAAATTTTGCCCAAACGATTCTGCAAAACAGAAAAAATAATTTCACAACATTTAAAGACAAATAACCGAATTCTTTGATTTCTTACCTAGAAGTTCAATATTCATTTTGATTATTGATTTCAAGTCAGCAAATTCAGCCTATATCTTCTCAAGCGCCTGTTTTGTTCAACATTCACCTTACAAGCATGCTTAACGCTGCAAAACTTAGCTTCAAACACCAATTTAACATTAACAAACAATCGAAATTGAGCATGCTTATTCGACACTGTTAAAGAATGTATCAATGTTTACCAAAACTTTCGCCGCTAAAAAATGCTGTTTTTCACAAGAACTCTCGAACTTCCCGACAAACATACCCAAAATCATTGAGCAACAGTATTTCAATGGCGAGACCAAAAAGTAAGCCGGGAGCCGGGAGGATTTCTGCAAGTTAGCCGGGCTTCCCGGCTCGGGTGAATAAAGTTAGCCGGGGTTCCCGGGTAAAAAGTAGGCCGAAAGCGTAAAGTTAGCCGGTAGACCCGGAGACCAAACACCGGCTCGATGTCAAGTTAGCCGGAATCGTCTTCGGGCCGACCGTAAAAGTAGCCGGGGTTGCTTCCCGATGAACTGTGAACCCGGCTCGGCATAAAGTTAGCCGGTGGTAAATACCTGATTTTTTTCTGACCTGGGGCAAGCTTGTGGGAAAGTAAAAAAATTACGGATACAAGAAATACAGGAGTCATGAACCAATGAATCTTTTATTGAATTTACCTTATCAGCTGTGATAACCTACTGTGCCACGTTTATACGTAACGTTATATGTAGTGGCTCCATAGCTTTAACCTATCATATCTTTTTCCCTCTCTCTCTCTATTCCCAACCATGTAACGCATAAAAGTGCGTGACTCCACACGCACAGCTGTCTTTTGATTAAATGATTGAATGCAAGAAACACCTTCTCTTGTCTCCTGACTAAATTCATCATATCATTAGGCCACACTACCAAAGAAGCATATTTGAAGAAAAACATAAACAACACGGCATTTGGCAGAAGTAATTAAGTCTAACACAAAGTGATTACTTCTGCGTGAAGTTAGTGCTGTGATGCCTTGATAACGTGGGAAAGTACACACAGGTTCGGTGCGACAAGGTAATTGTGGTGAAATATAACTACAGGCTGCTGCAAAAATTCGTGTTAGTTTCTTGTTGAATGCGATGGAGGAAGAAAACTGGCGCGAAACACTTCAAACGTGCAACTGGACGGTGGAACAGCGAGAAGCTCTTGCCGAAAGAATATTTCACTATTCTGGCGGCGATGCAAGAAGGACAGTTTCATCGTGGCAAACTGAGGAAGGCATTTGGGGCAAAGTGGCGCTCGAGCTGTTTGAGGCTAACCAGAGACTGCATCGTTGCTTACTTTACTCATATTGGGTTGAGGATCGTTTCGGAAATCGGGTAAGGAATTACTTTGGAAAAATGTCGCTAAAAATTTAATTCTGACGGTTTGTTAGCTTGTGAGTTGCGGGATTTGTATCCGGCAGGTAGTATTGATGTTTGAAGTCGGAACTACGTGGGCTTGGTTTCTACTCGAATGACAATCTGCAGAAATCAGAGGTGTGTAACCAGCAGGGCCCTGAACATCTGCGGTTGAGATGGTGATACAACTGTCAGACGGGCTGATGAGTCCAGCCGCTTCCAAATGTACGCCAGTCCATGGTCTCGGTTGACTCTTGGAGTGTGAATTAGAAGCTAAGTTATCGGAAGAGTATCCGGATTCTGCGCTACCTTCACAGGTACGTTGTCCGTGGTCTTCGAAAGTTAAAGGTACCAAGGTGCATGAGTTGCTCGGGAGATTTTACCCGGTTTTCAATGTGTTGTAAATATTATGGGCATACGCTTAAATTTTGATTTGATCTTGATTGTGCTTACATGGGACGAACTAGCCGTGCTGAGTCCGCAAGGATGCCAGGTTGTGCCGCGAACCTTGTTGAGAAACACGTTCGAAAATTGAATTATATAACGACACTAGCCGCAATATTGGCCGTAAATAACCTACGGTGCGGAATAAGAACAGGCAAGAGACAAGCAAGTAAGGGATGCACAAGTGTGATAACGTTGCCGAAAATGTAGAGCACAAGTTTGATAAAGTACAAGGTTGATCCCATGTCTAACAAACGAATTTATGATTCATTCCAGATAACAGTAACCGGAGATATGTAAGAAGGACAAATTTATTAAATTTTCTATTGCAAACATAAGGTGGTACATTATTCAATTCGAAAACACGCTTTTGTAAACAAGAAGAAACAAGGAGATAAACTTTAGACTCTCAATCCGTTAGTGAGCACACAATGAGGACCACTATTGTCACTGGTGTCCTTGACACCCGCAAACCGTTGATTTATTTCATCCCGGTTGGAACGCGCCATAAGAAGGCTCATCAGAGTCTGCAGTGCAACGTCGGATGAACTTTGACCGGAAGCAGTCAGACAATTCCGCACGCCAGGAACGGGCCATCAAGCAGCAGGAGAGCACGGTCAAGCTGATAACAAACGTGAACACGACGAAGGCGAGGCCCAAGTATTTTGGCAGCTCACTTCCAGACGGGAACGCCCAATCAAAGAGGTACCCAAATGAAGACATGGACAGGCTCAAAATGGAGTAGCTCCAGAACTGGAATTGATGGAGGGATACTTCTGTAAGTTTCTAATATGGCGAGTAGTGATTTCGTCTACCAATGGACTTATTCATAATGAAAAGACATCAAACTCATACTCTTGGCGCCTCCGGCTATTGCTCGTTGAACGCCAGAACCCGTGTTCTTGCCGCCACCGGGTTTCTTCTTACTTTGCCCCCGAGCGAATATCATCAACAGCACCAACAGGATCACCAAAAGGCGTTTACGATTCTACAGACCAACAATGAATTATTACAAATCGGCATGACTTTTATTATATAAGTCTGAAACTGAGGCGCTGTTCTTACCATTATGAATACGGTTCGGCGGACTTGAAAGGACTTCGGCGGGATATCAAGGTAATTTGAGCCTAGTGGCGTTGTAGGGCGGAATAGAGCTTATAGCTTCCCAGCAGTTTTATAATGTGACCGTTGGGCAAGAAGTCATCTTCATATTTATATCGGAGGATTTGTGCCGTAGCTATGGGATGTGTACAGATTGCCCGTGGGAAGACAAATAATTACGTTTCAAATCAAAACAACATCAACTATATCACATGATCCCACTCATCTGTTTGATACAGTTTGGCGGAACCAATACGACGGAACTGATTCACTTGCTCGAGGGCTTTTTCTCGCTAAAATGATTCTTCTGAGGAACACGTTAACTGTTGCGGCTGGGTTCTACGGAATATCCAGCAGCCATTGTTACTTGCACTGGCTTGGAGCTGGTGCCCGATTCCTTAACCGTGCTGATGACGTCATCAAACCCGTTATTGACGGTTCCAAAGCTATAGCCGGAGGCGCTTCAAGAACTGGTGTAGGAGCTGCTGCCAAGCCCGCGATCGATGCCGGTAAATCACTGAAGAACTTCAAGCCCCCCGAACCTTCATAGTCGAGTCCCAAAACAAGGTAACCGGAAGCAAAACCGATTTTTCCACCAGCTACCCGCAAAGATTTACTTGACCAGCTTGTACCCTCAGTCGCCAAGCCACCATTAAACAATGTGCCCATTGATTTTCCTTCTGTTCCACAAGTACCACGGCCGCCTGTGCCAAGACCTGCTGGAAACGCTCCAATGCTCGCACCAGGCCCTGTTTGCGGTCCAGCGGTCATGACAGGTGGAGCTGTCTCCAATCCCGAAGTTCCTCTTGGGTTGAGTGCAACTATGACCACTCGAAAAAGTTTGGAAATTACTTTAAGTAGTCTCATTCTGCCAGGTGATCAACTTGGTTCAAGGTCACAAACCGCCATTAACTCCCGGGCATTCAATCAGGCATCATTTCGGTCGAGACCGCAACGGGCAAGAGTATTCCAACAAATGGGGGTTACTCAACAAATTCCCTGGAGACCGTGAGTGAATACCTATTTAGATCTTATTCAGGTGTTTCTAATCCCGCTACAATCAAATCTATATTTACAGACACCAACCAAACAAAAACGACCGCCAAACCAGAAGCAATCAACATTACGAATCCACCACCTGCATCTTCGTCCGTGAGCGTTCCCAACCCACCAACTCATGGCACCGAGGTATCAACCGCTGTCAGAGAAGAAGTACTGCAAACAGCTCCAGGGACTCAATTGGAAGACCGTCTTTTTGAGATGATGATTGCAGATTCCGGCCTAGCAATTGAATACCAAGAGGCAGCTTACAAAGAACTGAGAGAACTTCTGGGTAAATACAAACCGGCATTACTGGCAAAAGAGAAACCTACAGAGGATATCCCGGTTGAAGTGAAAACTTCTCGGGCAGCTAATGTAGCGGGAGAATTCTTCAGTATATAATTCTTATACTCAGAGTGAATTTTACCCTTCGTATTCTTCATTTTGCAGTGGCCTCCAGCGCATACGTAGTTCCTGAACAGTCAGAAAACATTGCTGAACTTCTCCTGCCAAAGAAAAGTGAATTCGAAAGTTGGCTGGTAATAATACTTATATCGGCGGCGTTCTGTCTCATGGCTCTGATCATTATTTTATCAGCAAAAATTTACCCACGAAGTGCCGACATGTGCTTTTTGAAATAGGCTTCTTTGGTAGGTATTCATCCATTCATGTTTGTAATTATCACAGCTGATAAGGAAAATTCAATAAAAGATTCATTGGTTCATGACTCATGTATTTCTTGTATCCGTAATTTATTTACTTTCCCACAACCTTGCTTCAGGTCAGAAACAAATCAGGTATTTACCACCGGCTAACTTTATGCCGAGCCGGGTTCACCCCGGCCTATTTCACAGTTCATCGGGAAGCAACCCCGGCTACTTTTACGTTTGGTCCGAAGAAGATTCCGGCTAACTTGACATCGAGCCGGTGTTTGGTCTCCGGGTCTACCAGCTAACTTTACGCTTTCGGCCTGCTTTTTACCCGGGAACCCCGGCTAACTTTATTCACCCGAGCCGGGAACCCCGGCTAACTTTATTCACCCGAGCCGGGAAGCCCGGCTAACTTGCAGAAATCCTCCCGGCTCCCGGCTGACTTTTTGGTCTCTTCAATGGCTCGCAAAATAATATCGTGGGGAGTATATATATCGCACAGTTGTCAGGTTCGTATGTTTACATTTCACTTGCTACAATCGGCGACGATGGCCGATGTTCCGTGGTTCATCGCTGTTAATGTTCTTACACATCCTTAATCTGTTAGCGAAATGCAAACTGCTAGTCTTACTTAAGTCAAGGCATTAACATTCAGCATTCCTGCAACGGTGCTTGTTCCTTAACGTCGGTGTTACACAATCAGATGTTAAAAACTGCAAGTTGCAACTTTCCGCAACTCATGGATAGTTTGCAGTTTGATCGATTCGCTAAGTCAAGCTGAACCGAGGTTCAAGATTAGATTCTGATCTCATTTCTTTGAAGCCACGTAGACCGTGTAGTGTGTTTTAGTCATTATCCGGCAGAAGCCAGTCAATTAAGCTTTGTCAGATGAGTCAAGATTTGAAATGGAACGAGCTGTTTCCAACACCATGGAGCTTCGCCATTTTCATCTGCTACATGGCCTTGTTTATCAACCAAGGTAAGACGTGTTGACATGATAATTTTGGTTCTGTTGTAGTTTGTTTGGCTAAGCTAAAGGTCGATATCGTTTTCAGGTCTGTTGGTAACCGCCTCGCAGGATGCAGACAAAGGCTACAGCTACAACACAGTGACCGCTGTTCTATTGACAGAAGTTTTGAAGCTGATAATATCCCTAGTGTTGTTATTCTATCGGTATGTAGTTCTAGAAAATCTTGTAAATGAATTCATACGAAAGTGATACACTTTTGTCTGTAAGTAAACGTATGTACATCATTTACTGCTCGTTTCAGTCGACCTGCCGGACTGGAGAAGATTGAACTTGACAAGATATACCGGGGTAAGCTACAATTTATAGATGTTTGGCTTGGAATTCAAATTCTAAAGGTCTATTGGATTCAATGTTAATCATGCCCATGTTTCTCATGCAGTATTTGTGCTCTACTTGATCCCTGCTGGACTCTATTGCCTATACAACAACCTTTCATACAAGAATTTAGCGACCTTCGACCCAACGACCTACTTTATCCTGCTGCAACTTCGGGTTGTAGTGACAGGAATCTGTTTTCAGGTAACGAGATTGTAAAGTTGAGATGATTCGAAACGGAAGGCTGATTATAGATGGTTATTACAGGTTCTTTTCAAGAAATACTTGAGTACACATCAATGGTGCTCTTTGATCTTGCTAACTTTCGGATGCATAATTAAGGAGCTGCATTTCTCGCCTTCACTGGAACCAATAACTGAGGAAGCATCTGGGGTTGGCGGTACACAGTATTACAGCCTGGGCCTCATACTGATCATAGTACAGGTACGCGAAATTGTTTGGAATGTGAATACTTTCATGTTTAACCACAACCACAACATAACCGTATTTAAGCAAATATTTGTTCCCTCTGCAGGTGCTATCCTCTTCCGCGGCAGGTGTATTCAATGAGTTCTTGCTGAAGAATGCCGGTGCTAACGTACCCGTGCTGTTGCAGAATGTTTGCCTGTACCTAGATTCCATTGTTTGGAACATCATAGCTTTAAGCTACCAAGGCAATCTCCTGGAGGGATTGAATTACGACTCAATCGTCACAATTTTTACGACACCTTCTTACCTGGCGGTTGTGCTGAACAATGCAGCAATAGGAATCGTCACAAGCTTTTTCCTTGCTCAAATGAACTCGATACTTAAGACATTCGCAAGTGCTTTAGAACTAATGTTTACTGCAGTCTTGTGCTGGATGGTTTTCGGGATGCCTATAACGTTCAATACTATTGTTGCCATAATAGTTGTAAGTGGGGCTATTTACATGTACTCTCTGCAGCCGGTTGTGCATCGTCCAAAGATGTCAGGTGGACCTAATAATCAAGAAGAACCGTTGTTGCCGCAAAAGGTTTAATTTATACCTAGTCACAAGAACTATTTGATGTTACCAATGTTTTTAGATCCCAGTCTCCTAACTTTCACATTCCTGTCGCATCAGTCAATACCGATAACTAGTCTTTAGACCGAGCTTGAAAGATATTATAATTGCTTTATAACAATATTAATGTTGTTGCTGGACTGTTACTGTTAAAGTAGAAACTAGAACTTGAAGCAACCTCTGACTTGATACAACTGATTTCCTTCACCGTTTAGTTTATGAGTCTCACACCACTGTACGAACAATATACATGTATTTTACTACAACCCCTGCTGCTAATGCCTGGAGCTACTTGTGAGCAAATTAAATTGACATCTTATTTAACCTTCCTAGCTCCTAGTAAACTTTCTGACGTTTCTTTGTACATTATTTCTGACAAGCAAATAATGCCATGTTTAAACAAGTTTAATGTTCAACCGTGAGTTCAAAATTAAAAAACAACAGATTGAGGATATACGTGTATAATAAAACGGATATGAATTTACTTTGAAACTTTTCTCTCTAGCTGCTTCAGTTTCTTTTTGGTTTTGGACTCCATTTCTTCGAATTCCTCAACGAACATTGCTTTGAACACTGGATACATCAAAGAAAGTTTCGGCAAATCTTCAATTCCAACCTACAAAGAACAAGTATTAATTAGCAGTTGACTCGTCAAGGTACATATCACAATTTTATGGGTTTGAATTCTTACAATCATGTTATCGAATGCAACCCCAATATTATGGGCAAGTCCAGTGTCAATTTTAGGTACTTTCGCATATCGCTGACTGAAGTGAGTCAATAAAACGAACTTCGCTTTCATACGATTTCCTATTTCTATCGCTTGACTAGTTGTACTATGTTGCTTTCTGTTGGCTTCGTGTGCAAGATCGTCTTCAATAGTGGCTTCATGAATACAAATATCTGAATTTAAACCTATAGTAACAAAACTATCACATGGTTTGGTATCCCCTGAATAACTGAGCTTCCACCCGGATTTATGTTCTATAGCAACTGCATAGGCATATGCGCAATGCCTAACAAAGCAAGTTGTAATATTCTTTACATTTAAAGCTTCCAATAAGGGTTGGATGTCATCCTCAGCGTTTTGCATAAAGCTTCCATTAGGGTATAACTTGTAAGTATCAGAAAGTGTTTCGAAAAATCTACTATACAGATGAAGCCAGTTCTTGATAGGCCATGGTGCTAACAATGCAAGTGGTACAAACGGCGCTCCCGTGCGATCGAATGCCCTCTTTCTAGCTTGAAGTAGACTAATCAAACCTAAATGATGGTCTGCATGTAGATGAGAGATGTACACAGCATCGATTGACCTGAGAACCTCGTTGATACGGTTCGGACCGAAGAATCTGTAAAGTTGCCCTACCGTTCCCTCACCACAATCTAGTATCATCCTTGACGATTTGCTAGAACAAAAACAATATTCAATTACTTAATGCTCCTTTATTACTGCTATCATCTGCGAGATGCAACTTGAACTTACTCCATTTCAATCAAGATTCCACTGACATTCCGGCCTTTATTAGGAATACAAGATCCAGTTCCTGTGAACAGAACCTTTGGATAGCTGTTTGATTCAGTTGCTGGTGAACTATCAGCTACCTTTTGGTTGTATTCTTCAAGCGCTGTCGAAAACCCTTCCACTTCGACCGTTTCTTGAACATAATCTTCCATACACAAGGAAGCAATATTCGTCCTGAAATCAAGCGATCAATCATGAAAAAACATTTCATACGACAGAAACAGCATTCTCGAACGCAACTTACTTGCTTGCCCCGTCAGAAGGTCGTATCGAGTATTTAAACAGAGTGTGGGCCTGGAACAATCGTGGATGAGTTTGCAGAATTTTGGCTGATAGCTGAGGCTCAGTCTTCAATATTTGCCTTATATTAGTATCACGGAGCAATGGATCTTCATTTGCTTGCAGCTGTGGAAGTCTAGTCGGCTCATTTTCGTGATACAGTAACGGGAAGATTTTTGGATCAATCATATGTAACTTCCGCTGCAGCCTGTGCACACTTTCATGACCATAGCTGACACACGAATCATTGGCCAGGACATGATCAGTATCAGCTCCAAACTTCTTCATCCACTGCTGGTAGCCCTCATCCAGATAAACTTCAGTGGGGGTGAAATGAAACACAACTTTGATGGGTGTCTGTCCATCTTGAAGTTCAACGACAGACTTCCATTTTGGACTCTCCAAAAATGACTTCAGATAGGATTTGGATGGGCAGTCAGCAACTGCGAGGTTCAAACATATGTCATGAAATTTTGACTTATCGCGACTTCTTTAATAGTCCTATACTTGCTTACCAACAAAGGGCACATCTTCGAAATCAGGTCCACGGACATCTGAAGCTCTCACTAACTTTCCATTAAAAGTTACATCAAACCCGTCTTTTAGCTTCCCAAGAAGAGGACCCGTTGGCACACCGTACTCAATGCATTTTTCGATTAAGAGCTTTCCCTGTTTCCTTTTGGGCGTGCAGATGTAGCACATTATGCAGTCCTCAGTTCCGAGGGTTTCTGAAGTACCTGTATCGAATTTGCTTTTCTTAGCACCTGTAGGATACAGCTTAATGTGACACTACATACGTATCTCAACATTTATACCCATGCTTTGCTAAAACTTACCAACATGCTCTGCTACAACTTCAACTTTTCGCTTATTTCCGTCATGAGCATATGAGTAATAGTCTTCAATTCCGTCATTCTCTAAAACTTCTACGTCAGCAATGGGAACCTTGTCTGTATCCTTTGCAGAACTCGGTTCAGCAAACACGGGCACGTATTCAACTTTAATTATGTGGTCCTCATAATAATCCTTGTTCAAGCAGTCAGCAACGTCAACATGGAGTTCGTCCAACAATACAAACTTTGAACAAGCGCTGAACATCACGTCCTAAATCATAAAAATGGCAGTTAGCGACATGAATCTTAAAGGATTCACCTATGGTAGGGTTACATTATGGCTTGTCTCACCAATCCTGGTGGGCCATGCAAAGTGACTTTCGGAACTCCCATATCCTGTATCGTCAAGGCACATCCTGGTAAACCTCCTACCTGATTCCATCGTTTGGAAGTTATGAATATATTTTCTAACTTTGCCAGCTTTTGCTTGTGCTCATGGGCCAGCCGTTGAGTTCCTTCGCCGCAATTGAACAAGTACCTACAAAAGCAAAAAGATTCATCAATATCAAACACTGCAATCCATAGCATACTGTTCCCCACCGACGTATGACAATTCATGAAATTCAATCACCTGCTTTGATCAGCAAAAAGGTACAACGAGGACGATCCACCTTCTGTCCCAGCTCCAAGAACTCGCATCGATATATTTCCAGCCGGGTACACGCTGATCCTTTCCTTCTTCGCCTGTCGACCTGCCTTTACAGACTTGACATGCTCAGCTTGGCTATTCATTTTCAAAAGCAATGAATTGATATTACTTCTACTACTACAAACAACAAAACTTGTGGCTATTGTTCGATGGTGTGGTGGCGAAAATCCGGTATGAGAAAATAACAACGATATTTTCCTAGCGACACTACAGCAACTTCTAACTACAGATGGATGCATCCGGAACTAAACTGACAATCGCTGTTTCTAGTCTCCTAAAACCACTTCTGATTGTTTCATGTTCTGACTCTGACATTAATACAGTTAAGGTTTATTTCGTCATATTGAGCACAAAACGTCTAAAAAATGTAAACATGCTCACTTCTTGCACCATGTGCCTTCAAATTTAAACGATGCAACAATTTTCGCGCCTCTTGCTTTCTATGTCTGCTGCACTCTATGGTTTCGTAAAGATCGTTTTGCTACTTCAGGTACATCTCAAACTAATGACGATCGGTAAAAAAACGTACCATTTTATTGTAAGCAGAAAGGTTTTATGTTAGTGTAATCGAGTCAACTAATTATAAACACTAAAGTACATTGTCAGTATTTAACTGTCAAATTATACCGGATGGTAAATACTACTGCCTATAGACACATGGAACCATGAAACCCAGAAATTACAAGCATTTTAACTGGCTGAAGGGTAAATGCTGGAATATAATAACTTTAACATAATCTAACGAATATCAGTATTCGTAGTGAATTATCCTTCAGTTCTAGTTCAACCCCTCAACATGTCATAGTTCACCATCCTGACTCTGGAACTTCTTGATCAGCTTCAGCTGGACGATCAGCACGAACATTTTCTTCGACACGAGGAGGACGCCAGCCCCGACCGATTCCACGACCAGTTCCCCGACCTTGTACAACAGGCACAGTCTCTAGAAAACCAGTTGCTTCAGGTTCAGTTGGTTCAGGTTGAATTAATGCAGGTCTAGTTAGTTCAGATCGAGCTTGATTACCACTTGTAGGATTAGGAAAAACGTCATCGACGTCCCCACTGGGATTCGGAGGAGGTCGTTCGGGTCCACCAAAGTTTCTTCTCATATGGGCGGCTAGAGCTCCACTTCCTTGTCCTTGACCGTCGTTGCTGCCCTTCGCAATCTTGGCTTTTTCTTCATAGG
Source organism: Sphaeridia pumilis (assembly GCA_034698345.1). Lineage (NCBI taxonomy): Eukaryota > Metazoa > Arthropoda > Collembola > Symphypleona > Sminthurididae > Sphaeridia > Sphaeridia pumilis. Next base: position 9,161 of record JAQGBJ010000677.1, on the reverse strand, counting down.
GAAAGCGTTTTTCCTTGGGCAAAGTCTGCGGAACAAGTTTCAAACAACGTACATTAATATCTGTGATTTTGAAAAAGTCTGAAGAAATACCAAACACTTCCTGACTTACTCTCCAGGCATCGCCAAATCTTTCAACAGCTTCCGGAACAGTAAATTTCTCTCCATTTCTTTCAGCTTCCTTCTTCCGGTCGAAAACAAAGAGCATGAAAGCGTTAGCCTTCTTTGGACCCATTTTGGTTGAATTAAATTGATGTGTGGATCTGAAAGTAGACATCCAAAACCAAAGAATTCGTAGCACTGCATAATCTTCAACAAGCTACCTTAATCATTAATCAATTTTAAACTTACTAAAGCAATAACGTAATTTCGAATTCTCTAACAACCAAGTTTCAGTGAAGTAGATTCCCAACAGCTTTCAGAAATGCTTCCAGATTTGTGAGACGCTCTAGAAAGACTAATAGCCGAACCACGAAAGTAATTGTGGGTGAGAATTTTGGACGATAGGCTTGGCTAGTCGACGTTTGCTCCACAAATGCCATGCAAATGCTCAACGACTCCCTCGTCTTCGCATTTTTGGAATAACAAAAGGGTAACTGACGTTACGAAGAACACCCACAACGCAAGCCCACCCAGCCCCCAGCTTCAAGCGACTTCGAGAGCAGTTTCAAAATGCACCCTATTTCTACTCTTGAGAGCCCAATTCGGAAGAATGTTTGTCATGGGATATCAATGCATTCTATTTAGAAGTACGCATAATTAACATTGGCGGTTTACATTTTATTTCAAAAAGAGAATCCAGAAAATGATTAAGTAAGTCACATCATGTATTTATCTATTAATATTAGCCTGCGGCGCTTCTTCAGCGTTTGAAAATAAAGACAATGGTATGAGAACCTTAATAAGTGAAGGATCGTTCAGGCATTACTGTAGCGAGATAACAGCAGATCAAGAATTGACAAGGCTATGGCTATGTGGGTATGGCAAATTCTATACATTGAGATACAAGCAAAGTTTCATCAACAGTCATAATTTAAGCCCGGTGTTTTTCTGCTTCCTGAACAAATACTTCCTTGAAAAGGGAAAAGACTTCACGACAGGAGCAAATACTCTTAATATACAGTAGAATCTTCAATTACATACAAGAAGCTGCGTGTAGTTGGACGGTACACAATGGCCATCAACATAAACTGCACAAAAAATCAGAGGATCATACATTTCAGATTACTCCTCTTTGAAAATGGACAATCCAAGGCGAATTGGTCATGTACACTTTAAACAAGATAATAAGTTTTTGCCTTTAAAATTATTGTACAATCACAATAAAGTTTCAGTTTCAGCAGTTCACCAAGCGTTATAACTTTTGTACATCATTCTATGATGGTCTAGGGACAATTATTGTTCGGACCGGCAATTGAATGACGGCTAGAAGAGAATCAGGATCGTACAGCTATACAGATTATGTCGGACACTTAACCCAATGATACTATTTGACAATTTGACAATTTGACAATGAAGACAATAACTCATTGCATGCATTAAAACTAGCAGAACTGCTTCACATCAAACTGTGAGCACACTTTACATAATTAACCCTCGATTCACAAGGTTACACCAATAATCTAACATAAAAAATTCCGAACATCATTCAAATTTTCACCTTACAAATGCACATCTTCACCCATCTCTTTCGAACTTTCACACAACTCCATTCTTTTAGTCATTTCGGGACAAGCATCCAATGATACAAGTACCGAAGATGAAGTAGATGATGTCCAGTATCATTGTGACGTACCATATCTTGATGTTATCTTCCTTCGATCCAAAATTGTCCCCTGTCACAAATCCTTGCCTGTAGATGCATGCGATGACGGCACAGATAGCGATGATTCCAGCGAAGGTGATGAATCCGAAGCAGCATCCAGGAGCACGGCTCTGAAAGAACAAACGCCGGTTAACTTGGAAGTTTTCGAAACGAGTCCGCTGGGATCAGTAAAAATTATATTTATTTCTCACCTTTCCTCCTCCAATCAACACTGCTATGCTGCCAAGCAGCTGAAGTCCACCAACGGCCAGGGTAGTCGCAGAGCAGTAGACAATTATATCCAACAAGCTTCCAGTGTATTTGTTCGTATTAGTGTTGAACGTCTGATCAATGGTTTTGGTGACGACAACTCCAAATCTGACTACATCATCCTGCTTGTACTCGTACCATTCCTTGAAAACCCAAGCAGAGGTTCCTACCAGCGAGAGGGCCACGAGCTGCAAGAATTCAGAACTTTATTCACATTGCTTCAAACCCACATGTCCAAAAACCATTGCATTTTCTACTTACCACTGACAAGAGCCCAATGATCTTACTTCCAACTGATGCACTGCAACACATCTTGGCAGATTTACGTACGAGTTATAACTCCACAAATCTGTAACAAAAAACAATTCTTATTAGAATCCAGTCAATGCAAAATCATCTACAACAGCGTTTTCATGGCCTAACACTCAAACGCCTCAAATCTGCCAGCTACCCCAACCAGTCTCATCTGGTCTACTCTACGTGATCGTGAGTAGTACTCAACACTGAAGTTTACAGCTTGACTACCATAAAACCCGCCTATTTGGTCAAGGATTACGTCACCACACCTGACTGGACTGGACACAAACCATCGAATGCAAATTCTCATTGTACCAATGCATAAAACATGTCACTTTCAAGGCTGCTCTAACCTCCATAATTCGTATACATACTTCATCATCAGCTTCGTTACGTAGTTTCTTAGCAGTACCAACTCAACTCCAAGCCCAAGCTTGCTCCTGTAAAAAATTGCGAATCGCCGTGAAACCCAGTACCCGTACCTATCTCAAACTCAAACTAACCAGACAGTCTCGTCTCACAGTTATTTCAACAAGGAAGTGAAAGCCATAACAAATATTGAGCTTGACTCAACTTACAAAATTCTTTTCCCACACCAGGATTTCCTACTTGGCCAATGCACATGTTGCAACCAAGAATGCTAATCATAGATATATGACGCTGCGCAAGTTTCGCTTCATAAACACACCGACATTGATATACTCCATGTTTGTTTTTCATTCACTACATGACATGGACAGCTAACCCTAATCCCAGTCATACTTCATAAAAGTATCGTCTCCCCAGCCTTTCCGACTGATCTAGCAATCTTGTGTGGTTCAGATTACCGCACAAGGAACGCATAACCGCCTTCTTATCTTCTATAAGCTGTAACCCGCTCCTACCTTGTTATGAACAAGTGTATTTATAAACTCCGTAACCTTCTTGCATCACCAGATATATTGATGAATCTAATAGTTGCAGCAGCAAGTAGCAAACAAATGTGTAACAAGAGACCGGCTATCCTTCTATCTATCGCAAAAACCAGCAGCTTGAACGATATCATATCATCCAGAACGAGCCTCAGCAAACAACATGTTTTTGATTTCTTCCCCCAACCTGCAGTCGCCCTTGCCTGCCACCCTCTTCGTCCTCGTCAATGTAATTACACCGAATTTTCGTGGTTCTCGTTGACACACCGCCGAGCATTTGGATCAAGCCTTTTCACTGAATAAAAAATAAGCATCAATCATCATTGCGTGAACACAGCGACTACACAAGTAGGAATAGTGAATAGTAAGTAATGAAGGTTAACTTTCTCCCTATGAATTTCCTATATCTCTTCTTCTTTTTCTTTCCCCAAAACTGAATCGATCGTACGGGCTCGCCCGGCGGGAATTTACTTTGTCCTTCAGAATTCCAGCAGTAAATTGACTGATTACTCGCACTCTTGGCTTTCTCTGAACTTCTTTTTGACGACGGACTGGAGCTTTTTAGTACCTTCTCAAGCTATTGTGTTCCTGGATACAAAAAGAGGGTTGCCAAAATTAGATATCTTTGGACACACTTGAAAATCCATTTGTCACTATTGTCACAAATGCCATACTGCCACAAGCGTTGCTATCAACAGTGGCTTTTCATACTCATTTTGTGACCAACAACAGCGTCGTCTAGCTCTAGCTGTTTCTTATAACGAATTCTCTTTCTTTTTCCACGCTCAAGGTTCAAGCCGCATCAAGTGACTGTCGATCTATCTTCCTCTTCCACCATCAAGGTTCCATCCGACTCTCATCTTCAATCTCCGAGTCAATCAAAACCCAGGACGGAAACTAATTCCAGAATAAAATCAATATTGGATTCACTCGGTGGTAGTAAGCTTCATTGCTTTCGCCTAAAAAGTCTACAAGAGCGCGATTGAGCATTGCAACTTGTTGTAGCCCTAGTTTTTCCATTGAAATGGAAGAAAGCTACACGGTGCAAACCAGCTCCTGACATACGTTCCATGATACTCTGAAACCATTCGAATACAACCAAATCCATGAAATACACCACAGTCAGGGCCAGCTTTACCTTTTACCTTTCCAGCTCCTAATATTAGATACTCTAATATTTTCTTTACATCCATGACTGTCTGCCTGCCTGCCTACACGCACGCTACATTAGATCCAAATCCATTTCCTGTTGTTGTATTTATTCGCCCACTTGACCTATTGCAATGTAACTGACATCCACTGAAGCCTCTTGTATTCTAAAAATCTATTCCCAGAACACCATTTTGAATGTCACGCTAATAGCCCTTCATGAACTTCTTCCGCCCCTGCAAAATCCCCTGTGAATACAGGCTCTTACACATTTTCTTTGTTTAAATCTTTTAGCTTAGCGCAATCTGCAACATATATATCCTTCGTATCAAGAGCTAGTTACCTCGATTACACAGATATTTGCCCGGCGAGATATCAGATGCCAACTTTTAATTTGTCTCGACACCAGGAACTTTGATCGATTGCCAAAAACAACCAACTTTCTTCTCGCTAACTCAACTCGTTACTAAAGAATTTTGCTCGCCACCAATACAAACTTGCACCTCTTTTGTTTTGGTAGACCGCCACTTGGAATCACACAAAGTGTTGACCGAATAAGCTTGAGATACTTCAGAAGCGATAACAAGCCTTGCACGTGGTGTCTTATTGGTTACAATTTTGTTGAAGCGCCACTTCTTCTGAACACTATCGCAAGACTGCGGCGAGAATTCCAAAGGAAAATCGTTAGTCATCAACCCTCTCAGAACCCAAACGTTCGCATAACGCTAACGAAAACTGCAACGCAAAGCGTCATCAACTTCCTCACTTGACTTCCTCCCCTCAAAATAGTTTAAGCTCGTATTTAATGACTCACACGTCACATTAATGGGAAATGCATCTGCTAATTGCTCCCCTCCTCACACCGCACACATACACTTCCGCCAACTTAAATACTCTCATTAGATTTTCCTAGTAAAATATAACTTCATTGTGCAGACAGCGCTCCTCCCCCACCCCCTCCTCACCGAAAACTTCTTCCGGTTATAATTTTCACATGCGGAATGTAGTTTTCTAATAATTTTCGTTGCAATCCAGTGAAATCGTTGGTTTCAACGGCCAAAACCTACAAAAATCAAGAGAAAACTTGACAGCTTACCCAAAAAATCCAAGTTAATCCTGTGTGATTTCCTCCAGCCGATTTAACGGTTCTTTTTCGGAATTTTTCCCTTCTGTACGTTAACTTTGACACACCTTGAAATAATTAACACCTTTTTGAAGAGTGAATTTCAGAGACACTTGTAGGAATCGACACGGCAAAAGACGTCTTTCTTTATGGACAAGAAGAAGGAGATGAACTTGGTTGAACCAACTGGTCGGTTTGGTGGTTGGTGCGTGCCGTTATAATATTTTTCTACAACACGGAGAAGATGGAGAATAAAGCAGAATGTTGTTGGCTGCAACTACACGAGAGCGAAACTGATAAACTCTCTCTGGACCTGACTCTTCTCCCCTCGGCTTTTTGAGCTCTCTCTCTCTGCTCCTGTCCCCATGTTATTTAAACGGGCGGGCACAACAGACAACCGAGAGAGCGATAGAGAGAGGAGAAACGAGGCGTCCTCATCTCCTCCTTCTCTTCCTCACCATGTTATTTTCATCCCCTCGAAACGACTTTGACTTCTCCCCTCTTTTGGGGTTTGTTTACGATCTTCCCAAAAAGCTTTAATACCGCGACGGCCAGCGAATAATACAAATCTGATTCAGGTATGATATAACATGGGATTCTTTGCTGGTTTGCCATATTTTGCAAGATACATGTACAAATTGTTCAAGAGTGCGAATGTCCGCAGGTTGTTGGAGAACATGGAGATGGCCCCAGGCAGGTCCAAGAGCTTGAGATGGAAACCCGTTTGGCGAAAAAGGCAAAGATCGAGGTATCAACGAGAACAAGAAGAAGAAGAATCATCAAGGAATCTATCTGATGGATCTCGTGATCACCCTTTGGAACCGAAGTGGATATAATGCATACAAGGAGGGGATGTGATAATGGAATCATGGAACGGATGAATCTTTCTTCGCCCACCCGCGTTTCTGATCGTATACGGATGGAAAGGCAGAAAGCAGCATTTTATGAGGCTGGTTGACTGACTGAGCTGGAATCACGAACCAGGGTTTGAAACTACCCGAATCAGGATGTGTGGACCTGACATGCTTTTATTATGGGGGAAAGGATGAGTTCGCTTCAAGCGACGACTTGACTAGAGGCAATAAGCTTTTTGAAATGCAAGAAACAACATTCTTTGGTGGAATTGATTACTACATGAACTTTGATCATGTTGGTATAGGTTCGAAGACGAGTTTGGAATGTAGCAACAACTTCTGCCTGGATCAAGACGAGAGATAAGGAGGATGGTGCAAATTCCGCGAAACAACAAGAAAATATGCGAAACCTCATTGAAATGGGGATGGCAGCAATGTGCCCTGTGGACAGAGATACAGTAAAATGTTGTGAACAAGACAAGACTCTCTGGATGCTGAAGAACGAGACGTAATAAGATTCCTTGGAAGTTGGAGTTACTAAATCGTTTGTACTTTAGGTTTGGATCTTGGAAGCTTGAAATATGAGCATGGGGTTTGCGAGGTTTGTACGAGATTGCACAGTACAGACCAAGGTTGAAATAGATGCCTCATGTTTGCAAGGCACAGATTATGTTAGCCGAAAGCAAGCTTTGAGCATAGGCTGATTGTATTCAACTGGAGCGAGTGTCAATATTGAGAGGAATTCGATGACAAACTAGATTCCCAGCGTTTACAGAACGTTTGCTATGCCTGACCAAGCCACATGGCCAAACTGTGGCATCAGCTTCAGAAAAGTTGGAACTTTGTATTTAAGTCTTTCATGTTGAGATATGATAGGAGAGAAATTTTGAAGCTTTGCTGCGATTTGAAAGATAGCAGATGTGAATGTAACGATATTGGGGTGAATCATACAATTCTGGAGCAGGTCATGATTTCAGGATATGGACGTAGACAAAATGCAAGGGGAAAGTGAGTTTATCAAGTTTGTTTGTTAGTTTAACCTATGTCATTTCCAGTGACTCAGAGTCAGTTGCCGAAAATTACTCATGAACTTGTGATATAACTATGAGGTCAGGATAGCTGATTTTGAAGTTAGCAGGAAGCAGTAGAAAGACAAATATGTATAGTTTTTGATTGAGCAATGATTCGGCGTATAATTGACGTAACCAAATGTATTGTATACCGCAGCTCACGCTTCTGACGACAGCTCAATCAAAGAAGCGACAACAAGAACCTTGAAGATTTTGTGTAAGCTGAAGTCATTGTGAGGAAAACTTGTTGCTTTTGGCAAAAAAGACTGTCTTTGTATGTATTTTGTATCGTATATACGTACTCGCAGTATCCAGCAGAGACGGAGAAACCCGGAAATTGCTAATTTTCGCATTCGGTCGGGCGGCGGGCGTCCACACACCACGCCCTGGTTCTTGTACTCTCGATGTTATGGCAAAGACAGCAAAATTTCAGTGTCCCTTTCGTTTCGAGGAGACAGCCATTAGTTCGGTTGAGCTTTACGACTCTGTTCGTTAGCAATTAAAACAACCATGTTAATTCGTCGATGATAACGACAAAATTCGCATGTTTTGGCGTCGTTCATTTAGGTTTACGAGGGAAAGTTTACATGATACGCCAGGAACAAGGAAATATTTATGAGAACTAAAACTGTCACTCTCTGGGGACGACAGCAACTAACTTAACTACATGACATGTATATACCTGAGTTTGAATGTCACTTGCCCATTTGCAGTTAAAACGATCCCATGTACTTCAGCTTCCACTTGGGATTACGATTTCGCCGTCGATTCTGTCCAGGCGGCTGGTTTCATAATGGTATCAGCATTGACCAACTGACCTTTGACTTTCAGTCTGCCAACTGTACCGTTTGATGGTGTTGAAGTAAAGTAAATTATAATGACGACCCGACGCCTAAGCTGTAACTTTAATACTTGTATTTTTGCCTTCCAAGGAGTTTCTCAATTTCCTTATGGCGTCAATGCTGCAGGTTCATATCGCCCCGTCCCGTTTGAGCCTTGGCGATTTTTGGAATTTTGGCTGATGTTTGACTAGACGATCGTAATTAAGGGAGGAAATAGGCCTTTGTTGTTGTTTACCTCCAAGTCATTATCGTTACAGCCAAGTTCACAGAATCGCACAGCAACAACAACTTGATCACGACTGACTAAAGTGACGTCATTTTTCAAGACTCAATCATATGTTGTCGCAACCGACCTTGATTTTTTTGGGAAAATCTTTATTATGAATCCGAGAGATGGTTCTCCCGTTTAGGTTGATTGAATGATGAGGCCTTGAATTGGTTTGTGGAAAAAATAAGAGGATGCATTGAAATTTTGCCACCATTTTTATTGATTCATCCTTAACATATATCTTTCCACCTGAAGCATCGCGTTGAGGTGTGTCTTCAACAAATACATTACATTTAACAACACGTTCATAATGTACGGATGGTCATCGTATTCATTAGCGAAACTCAATGTTCACAAGTCTACAACAATACTACTACAGCCCACCCGCATGGGCTGAAATCTTTTAGAAATGGAAACCAAGGAATGTTGTGCCATGCCTTGAAGTTCTTTTGGGGAAACTCCCACACCTGTCCAGTTTGCTTCCACACTTGTACACGGGCACAACGTTTACAAAAATAAAATGACACATGCATACATAAAGTCTTATTGTTATACATGATTGATTAGCGATATTCT